>JAKELH010001174.1:0-10070 GCA_021525015.1 Lactarius pseudohatsudake | reverse complement strand
GTTCACAAGGGAGCTATGCAAAATCCTGGGGATTTCACAGAACGTCTCCACCGCCTACCACCCTTGGACGGACGGACAGTCCGAACGGACTAACCAGTGGCTCGAACAGTACCTCCGCTTCTGGACTAATGAGCGGCAAGACAACTGGGCGGCATACCTCCCTATAGCGGAATTCACGCACAACAACTGGCCCCATGAGACCACAAGGAAGTCCCCCTTTTACCTCCTGATGGGGTACAATCCGCGCGCTGATTGGATCGATAGGCCGTCGCCCATACCCCAGGTGGCACTAAGAATAGATCAGTTCCAGGAGGCTAGAGCGCAGGCTAAGGCGCTCCTCATCAAGGCACAAAAGTCATGGGTGAAATACAAAGATACGCCCAAGTACAAGGAAGGTGACCTCGTGTGGCTAGAAGGATGCCACCTACGGACCAACCAGCCAACCGCGAAGCTTGCGCCCAAGAGGCATGGCCCCTTTAAGGTCACACAGGTGATGTCCCCAGTCAATTATCGCCTAGAACTTCCCACACAGTGGAGTATCCATCCGGTGTTTCACACCGATCTTCTCACCAGATATCACGAGACCGCGACACATGGGCCAAACTACCAGCGCCCACCGCCAGATTTGGTAGACGGAGAAGAGGAATACGAGGTCGAGAAGATTCTAGACTCGCGAAGATTCGGAAGAACACGGAAACTCCAGTATCTCGTGAAATGGAAGGGATACCCCGACTCGGAGAACCAGTGGGTCGACCGGAGCGAAGTATTCGCCGACCAGGCCATCAAGGACTTCAAAGCGCTGAACCCCACACAGGAAACACATATAAGGGGGCTTCACCACGAGCTAAGTTCCTCAGCAACCACTGCTACATTTTCTCAACCTGTCTACCTCCGCACAATGTCTTCCTGTTCACTCCCGTCACAGTCCACCATCAACACCGTCGTCAAGGCCCTCGTCACCCCCCATGGGGCCGCGACCTGCGAGGACGCCATCGCCGTCCTCAGAGCCTTCCCCGACCCAACCATCGGAGGGATCGCCGACTCCCCCGGTGCGCAACCTCTCACCGCCAACTACGACATCTCGGCAGAGGAGGAGCACGCCATACTCAACGTCAAGGCGCCAGATAGCCTCGTTCAACGCCTTGATGGACACGGTGACGCTGAACCTGTCGAGGTACCACGTGGAATTCAGGCCCGTGCGGCCGTGGAAGGAGATTGTGAAGGAGTGGAGGGACGAGCAGCTGCGGAGGGCGCAGTGACGGCGGCAGGAGCTGAGGCATCGACGCCTCCTGACGCAGACTGGGGTTTGGCCGAGGATGCCGCCAACGACTACCCAGCTACGCACCCCCTCATTCGCTCCACCACAGACACTGACGACCCACGCAAGACCCCCTACTCCCTCAATACCGACGGCTCCCCCATGTACAAGCGGGACCTCGGGGTCATGGGCCCTCTCACCCACCAACCCCTCGTCACCCTCAACACACGCGTCCCCACCGGCTTCACAGCCAACCAGGGGACGGATTACATACCGTTCCGCATCGTCTCCCCTGACGGGGTTGAGCGCGAGGCCCGCTACGTCCAGGTGATCATGGGGCCGGACCCCTTGGTCGTGGGCATCATCGACGAGTCCGACAAGGTCTATGCGCGACCTCTTTACGCTGCCCCCTGCTTCACCTACGGCGGGAAGCCCATCTACCCGAACGTAGACATGGCCCTCTTCACCGAGGCCTTCGAAGACCGGGCACGCGTCGACCGCTGCCTCGCCGCCATCCACGACCCCTCCCTCACCGCGGAGGTCCACCGCTACCACGCCGCGGCGCGCGAGGAGGAGCGCCTCAACCAGCGGATCAACGACCTCATCGCCGCCCTCGGGGAGGTTCCTGGGAAGGCGACGGCCAGCTGCCGCCAACTGGAGATGGCCAACATGATGGAGCGTATCGAGGACGAGGCGGGCACCATGGTAGACCATGAGCTGACGAAGAAGAAGACGCGTAGGGGACGGAAGGTCGGGCAGCAGCCGCAGCGCACCAGGATCAGGTACGAGGAGGAAGGCTTCGGAGCGTCGGGACGTCGCACCTGAGGAGGGGGTGATGTTGCAATCGGACTCATCGGTACGGACTGCGGGCTCGTGGGGTTCTGACTACCCTAGTATTAGTCAGGGACAGTCGTCTCAGTCATCCCTAGTATCACATGTATCGGACTTGACTCATACCTAGGACAGTCGTAGTAGGGTTCGAGCTACTATTGCTACAGGGTACTTCAGATTCTGGAGGAGCTTCAAAGCTCCTCGTCAACTGTATATAAGACTGGTAGTACGAAGACCGAGCTCCTTAGCTTGGTCTTCTTGAATCACCAGATCCAATTCTCGTCTCATCTCTTCTTGTCTGTCTCCTCCTCTCTCTCAGTCTGCTAGTGCGTCTGGCTCTTGTAGAGCAGATCGCCCGACGACACATACGCCTGGTGGACTTTGCCCCAGTGCTAGCACTGATCGTGTTCCTGCTTAGGACGTGTATCTATATTCGCTAAGTCGCCCTCCGCATATCGAGCCACTCTGTCACCGCTCAAGTCGAGCATCGTTAGGACGGGCCTAACGCAACAGCAGCAGATGTGAGTTTTTCCCTGTCTCTGGTGGAGGGATGCTGCCTGCTCAGCTCTTCTATCACAGACCGTTCCTCCGACCGATCCCTCTCCTTCCCTTCGAGCACTGTCTCTCACAACGGTGTTAGCACCTATACTGTCTCCAGAATGATCCCATGTCCCTTTGCCTATAGTTCTGGCGGTCTTTCTTATCCTTATGAGGACAGATATCTTGGACAACTGGCCTCCTCTTGAGGAGGCCATTTCGGAGGACGTCCCAACCCCCCTCTTGTCAACGCACAGGTCAACCGTCTCGAGACCGGTAGGTCCCCACCACGCAGTATCGGATGAGGCTCACTCTACTTCACAGGCCTTGCCAGCGAGCATTCCTCTTCTGAGGACGTACACTCCTAGCCTGCCTGGCTCACCGACGGGACTATTGACGGCCATCTGCTGCACGAGCCGGTCACCTCCATCCCATCTTGCGCCGTGGCGCCATTCACATGACCCAACGCCGTCATTCACCCTCCGTGCCACTGCTGCCGCGTTCGGTTGGAGAGTCTGAGGGTCGTCATCACGGATAATGTCAACCGGCTCCTTCAATACACACGCAGCGTTGGGAACGACAACGCAACAATCAAGGTGTTCACGACCATCTTGGGAGAAATCCAGAACGAACTTCGCAATCTGGCTGATTACATTCACGAAAATGAGGTAGTTCAAGGACCTGCTCTATTGGCGGAAGCAACGTCATATCGGTGAACCTCGCGGAGCGACTATCCATCCCCGGGCCCCACTTAGCCGTTAGAGATCAAGCCACATTCCGTCTATCCCCTATATCGTATTCTCCTGGAAGATCGTCGCCCATCCCTCATCACCATCCAGCTCTTGGTCTCAGATATTTCCAGTCATCCCCATCCACGCGTTCGCCTCCCTTGTCAGGTGAATATCTCTCCCGGACATCACACCCTGTGTCACCTACGCCATCAGCACGCCCGAGTACAACCGTTGGCCTGAGGGCCGTACCCGTGACTCCGGGCATAGCTAACTGTCAGCATTTTGCCAACGCGTTCCCTGAACACAAGACAACGCAGAACTAGATGGACAGTTGCGACATCTCGAGGATTGGATCAACAGGCTAGCGGATGTACAGGTTCGTGCAAGAGCGCCGTCTCCTCTACCAGTGTCACTCTTTGATTCTGGGTCTGACAATTCGACCGCGATTAGACGTCTCAGAGAACGGTGGGAATGCGACACGAGACGCCGACTCGGATGACCACGGATATCTCTACACGACAACGGCAGGGCTCCTTCTCTCCCCTCGACCTCCAGCCCCCGTGCAGATTCAGCTGCCATCAACTGGGGCTTCAAGTTCTGAACTTCCGACTGGATGCACAGGGTCGTGCGAAGCGCCGTCCCCTGAACCCTCCAGGTCCGATGCCGCGACCGTGATTAGACGTCTCAGAGAATGCTTCGGCCCCATATTCGACACTGCGACGACGGCCATAATGACCAACATGGCCACGACGTCCTCGATACAGATCCCTTCGCCGAGCAAGTCGCGCCGGCGGCAAGTCTTGAAGCGCTCAAAACTTCAAGGCCTTGTCGTCGCCATTCCCTTTCCAGTCAACACCAACCCTGCGGCATAGGCACGGGTTCATCGATGTTCGTCTCCTGCGTGATGGCGCAGTCTGCAGCCTCTGCCGCGACACCCCGTCCCAGTGTCAGCAACTCTTGCTGATGCTTTTCAACCCAAGCCCCCAGCCGCTGCACAGCCACTCCGGCTGCCGGTCTCAGGCTTCTGATCAAACTTTTGATCAGAAGACCGGACACTTGTGGACCACGACCTCAAAGTGCCAGCGCGACGCTTCTCAGTAGGTCCCCCGCTATGCATTCACTGTCCCCATTCTCAAGACTTATTGCGTGCAACATAGATCCCGGCGATATTCAAGGCTCGGCAAAAACTCAGACACGCCTGGTGCGAATATGGCTGGCTGTAAGTCATTTCCGCTAACTCTGTTCCATTCCTATGACTAAATACATATACAGGTAAGATCAAATCGCCTCGACCTTGGCATCAAGACCACATTCATCTGGTGTTAGTAGGGTAAGTCCCGGGTGTCGACGCAATATATGGACATGATTACTGTAAGTCCAAATCCCAATGAGGCTTACTATTGCTGATGTTTCGAGCACATAGATATCTGAGGACCACTTCCCATACCATCTCCCAAATAGCTGGTGGCGCTCTATCAAGGAACGATAAGCAACAAGGGAGAGGCCAGCAACAGTATAAAAGGCCAAGGCCTCTCCAAATATTGGTTTGTTCTTCTCCACCTCTAGTACTGTTTCATCTAGGGGCTGATCTGTTGACTTTGTCATCTTTAGCTGAGCTTCAAAGTACCTTGAGGATCGGGAAGTGTGCTTTTTTGAAAGCTCAAAGAGCTGGCTTGTAAGGGTAGCATGATTGGGAAGAGGGCACTTCCCCCAACACATGACTTCTTTCCCCTCTACTTCAGGGTAAGACTTATTGATTGCCTGTAAGTGCTTCAAACCAATGTTCTTCTTGCTAAATGGTTTGAATAGGGAAGTCCTTTGGACCCTTTCTTCAGGTAGGGGGAAGAGTGCTGGATAGGGCAAGATGTAGAAGTCTAACAGACTGCTTGTCTGTTGTGTATGAGACTATATTTTTGAAGGGGGATTTTTTGGACCTGATGCCATGTCCAATATCTCCTATAGCCCATTCACATGTAGCTTGAGAGCCAAATCTGATAGAGCCATTGTATGAAATATGGTAGGGAACATGAATAAGCTGGAAGATGCATAGTCGGCAGCGGGGAATTTTGGATGGATCATTGCCAACATAGAGGCTTTCAAATCCTTGAAGAAAAAGGGCAATCTTCTTATAAGCTTGGATAAATCTTCCTCTGTTCTAGTGACAGTTGTCATGGCATACTCTACCACATTGGAGAATATGGCAAAGTTCTTGATCACCTCAGGGTCAAATCCAAGCTCCCATGCCATAGGGACAATATACCAGTGGAGAAGGGCCATCCACTCATATATTTTGTATTGACTTTGGCACTTTTTGTGAGGGTCCCGAATAGGTCCACAAAAGGATGAAGGTAGTGTCGCCATGGCACTTTCAACCTCTGCTCCAAGTGCTGAAGCAATATCTGGACTCATGTATACCTGCTCTGAGTTTGGAGCTGAATGAAGTCCATATATCCCAGATGTGTGGCATGCAGTTTTCATAGAAGAGATGGAAGGGGTCAAGTGGGAAAAAGAATGGATGTGAGAAGGCAAGGGCTGGCAGCACAAATAGGAAGACCAGAGACACCATTTTCCCGCACAAGTGCTGCGTACTGTGTCTTGTTGCTCTTTACAGCTTCAAGCTTCTTGGTAATTTCCCAGTAGTCCTCTAGAGTCCGAAGAGGCAAGGAAAAAAATGTCATAGTCAGGAGGGCGATCACCATTGATCTCTTCTTTTTGAGGTGGGGAGAAGGGATAGTACTGGGATTTAGCACCTATGAGATAATATATAAGATAAAATGATAAAATGATATTCAAGTTGAATGCTCATACCTCTGTCTTTACTAGCAGCGTGCACCCCGCACCATACTAAAACGGCACCCATGTACAGCCATATGTCCCGCCATTCTGCTGAGTTTTGCAGAACCAAGCATATCTCCAAGAACACCACAAAGATAGACCTTCAAGAGGAAGTGTGTTCCTTTAAGTGCATCAAAGGACCATACACCAACACTAAGCTTTGCAAGCTCCTCATAGAGGACATAAATGAATGACTCCACATTTCCAGGTGAGGAGGGCCCAGGGATGACAAGTGGAATGATGATGTTAGTAGCTTTAGATTGCATGTTGGGAGGGAGGTTTAGGATTGTGACATGAGGACCCAGACATCAGACTGCTTCTTCATAGTAAGCTGGGCACCATCACCTGAGATGGTTATTGCAGTATCAGTCTCAGATTGGAATAAATGGTTTTCGAATGATTAATATGGCTAATAGAGCCAGAAAAATCAGAGTATTCAGTGGGGGAGGAATCTGGCTTCAGCGTGTTCAAAGCCTCTTGTAGATGGTGATGCCGATACCGCATGGCTGCTGCTGCCATTGTCTTGTTCATATAAAGTGACTGAAATAACAGGGGGAAATGGGGGTATAGAGCATTTGAGCCCTTGGATGACCATTCTTGTCATAGCGTGGCTGACCACATAGCCCAAGCCGTTTGCCACGAACATAGATGCATGACCGAAGTCTTTGAACTCTCCAGTAAAGGCCATGCAGCTTCTGGGACACATGTCAACCA
Organism: Lactarius pseudohatsudake; assembly: GCA_021525015.1. Lineage (NCBI taxonomy): Eukaryota > Fungi > Basidiomycota > Agaricomycetes > Russulales > Russulaceae > Lactarius > Lactarius pseudohatsudake. The sequence goes on along the minus strand of JAKELH010001174.1, from coordinate 3,164 downwards.
GCTGAGAGGATAATCCCGTAAGCTCCATGGCAAGCTTTCGCGCCATATACAAGCTAAGGATGTCAGCACCTGCAGCCTCCTGAAGGACCTGTGCATGGAGCCTGTATGCCTTGACAGTACCGTGAGAGTCAGCCATGCAATGTAGTGCTTCAATGAAAGCTCCTCATCTAGGGTAAGTGTACGACCTCTGGCATCAGTAAGAGGCGGGTGGTTAGGATGTGTGTAGCCAGATAAAAGTTGCTTCCGAAGCTTTTGAATGACTTCTGGTAAGTCAGCAGCTTCAGCAGCAAGGGCCTCATCTCCTTCAAGATTAGCACCATCTGGCTCTCCCCTAAGCAAAAGGCCATGGTCCAAAGTGTCCGTATGCCCTACTGGGGGAAGCACCAGGGCAGGATGAAGCTGAGGTGAGCCAGAGTCATCATCATCATCATCATCATCAGAGTCTGAGCTAGGTTGGGACTCAGGCAGCACTAGCTCTGAGTCAGAGAGGTTGGGGTCCATCCCTGGGTAATCGGGCTCAGCACCAACTGCAGCATCAGTAGAGCTTAGATCAATGCCTGTATTGACATTAACAGGACTAAAAAGATCATCTAATACCATGCAAGCAGTAAGCACAGATTCCACTTTACACTAAAATAATACTTACCAGGCTCTATGGCTTCCCCTTGACTGTGATCAGGAATTTCCGAGTGAGTGTCAGCCAGGTAATCATAATTTGTGTGCCGCTTTGATGTTAAAAATTATTATTAATATTAATTGTTAGTCTCCAGGTGAACAACTGTAAAAACATACCTTCTGAGCCCTCCGGGCGAGATCCACCAGCAACTGGTGCTGTATCAAGAAGCATAGGGTCCCCATGGACCTGGGAAAGAAGTTCTCTTGTCCGATGAATGCACAATCGCACGAAGGGGGCAAAATCTGTATTTGATGATAGGGACAAGAGAAAGTCTTGATCTGCCGGAGATGGGCCTCAATAGTGCGTTTTGTGACACTATTTGCCCCTCCATCACACTTAGAGCATGGGCAAATGTACCGTTGAGCTGATGGAGGCATGAGTTACACAGGATCGATGAGGATATGTAGATCAAGGGTAGGGACGAGGCGAGCGCGGACTCCAGTGCGGAGCGTGAGAATGGCACGTGTTCGCGTGTTCTAGTCATGTTTGCTTTCGTGTTCAACTTACCACTTGTTTTTTTCGTCTTTTTCTGAGAGGCCTGTTCATATACACCCCTCAGTGCCTCTAAGCTTGAATCATGCATGACGACTTGATGACGTCTTCAATCAGGACAACCTGCCCCCCCTCTGGGCCTACGTCTGGACTCTCGCTTTGACTACAACGAGGACAAAGATGAGCGTGACGATTTTGTAGGCACCCAGCATGCGCCGAGACATCACTGAGGTCAAGGCCACCAATCGACTTTGCTGGAGCTGGACGGTGCTCCACCAACACCGGTGTCCCTGCATTCAGTGCCGCTACCCGTCCACCTTCCCACATGTCCGACGCAACGCTACACTCCAGTCTTGGCTTTTTGGCACCACACACGTTCCCGTACAAGACGTCTTCATCGCCAAGGGCCTCTCCGGATGTTATTGCCTCACTGAATGTCGCCGAACTTTGTTACAACCCCCCACTACCTCAAATTACGCGAGAAGTTCAGAACCAGGTGTGCAGGGCCCTTGCCATGAAAACTATAGAAGGAGGGCTTTCACCCCTACCGATAACCCTCGTCCCAGACAGTTACCAAGGTTTTACTTCGTTTTCCGAGTCCTGGTATTCACTAAATGACTAGACACCACAGCACCTCCTCTGCGCACTAAAGAGTCTTGCGCGTCGTCTTTGGGGCTGCACGCTGAAGAGTCTCGCGCGTCATCTTTGGGGCCAAGTGATTCTGCATCTCAACAACAGCAGATGAAGTTCGATCCTGCATACGACAAGGCCATCGGAAGTCTTCTTGAAACCGTGGAGCTGCTGCCCACACGGCCACAATACCTTGTGAAAGAGGTCCTATGGTACTCCGATGATTGTGCAACTGACAAGACGTATGGCGACATCATCACGGCGCAAAATCAGTATCGACCGAAGATGAACCTCGCTATCCGCCGCCCGAACGGCTCGAAAGTCTCAAATCAAGAGTTTCAAACATCCAACGTTCTACCACATCGCCGTTCAAAACTCATTGATCTCGTTGACTCGGACCCCATGCACACTGGCAAGTCTCAGACAAAATGTTCGTCATAACAATGTTCAGACTGAATACGATCGAGCCATCCTCGAGCTCGAGGCAGAACACCAGCTGTCTCCGCCTGTGTTATGCTCATTGGAAAGCCGATAACTTACTTGGTCAAAAAAACTCCAGCGGCGAAGCGATGCCAAAAAGAAGGCAGCCCGTGCCTCTTCTTCATACCTCCGGATGATACCTCGGAACCATCACTGCACCAATCCCGCAAGTTTGGGACGCGGCACCCGTGAATGCGGCGAAGCGTGCCTTCAGGAGTTGAGCCCTGGCCCCAAATCTCCTTCGGCGTCGCAGGCTCAAAAGCGCAGCAAGGATGGCATCGCACTTTCCAAGCAGAAGACTACGGGCCCTTCCGTGGCCCTCAATCGTAAGTACTCTATTCATCAGCGAAGTTTAATACTAACTCATACTTGCACACAGCGCCCCACGTGCACACAAGCTTGTTCCTACGTTCCTCAGTTCACACCAAGGTGACCATACAGAGTCCCCATCAACGAATCTCCCGCCCTGTCTTTGTGATCCATCTGGTGCGTCCGCACCACTTTTACAACCACACCGTTCTGACTCAAGGGTCGAATTCGCAGCCGATATCTTATCGGTGAGTTCTAAATTCTCTGCGAGCATGCTGCCACTGACTGTCCTCACAGCGGTCCTTACTCCGACTTCCCCTCCCTCACAAACCCGTCACTCTCATTCGCTCCATGAAGGCGCAGATCTTGTTCCAAGCAAGGCAAATCTTCCAACAATGTCACCAACGCTGCTCGAGTGCGTACAATTTTGCAGACCCGGTTCCCGGAGCATTGACGAGGACATATGTGTCTAAGTTGGGGGCCATGATTTATTCACGGCAGGTGTATCAGCCCATCGTCCTCACTCACCACCTGGGATGAAGTGTCGGCAGCGTTGCCACCGCCTTCAAGTTAGTGG
>JAKELH010001173.1:0-10085 GCA_021525015.1 Lactarius pseudohatsudake | reverse complement strand
TGCCAATGTAGGCACATGGGGGGTTCCCCTTGATTGGGACAGGTGATATCTGGCCACATTGCTGAACGTCAGCATGGTGCAAGCTGGATTGGATGATCTTTATATGTAGTCACAGGCAACTTGCAGCAGGGGTCCATCAGCTGACATTTACCAATGTAGGCATGTGGGTGGGTTCCCCTTGATCAGGACAGGTGATATCTGGCCATATTTGCTGAATGTCAGCATGGTGCAAGCTGGATTGGACAATCTTTGTACGTATCACAGGCAACATGTATAGGGGTCAAATGGCTGACATTTGCCAATGTAGGCACATGTGTTCCCCTTGATCAGGACAGGTGATACTGGCCAAATCTTGCTGAATGTCAGCATGGTGCAAGCTGGATCGAATGATCTTTATATGTAGTCACAGGCAACTTGCAGCAGGGTCCATCAGCTGATGTTTGCCAATGTAGGCACATCGGTGGGTTCCCATTGATCAGGACAGGTGATATCTGGCCATATTTTGCTGAACGTCAGCATGGTGCAAGCTGGATCGGACAATCTTTGTACATGATCACAGCCAATGTGTAGTAGGGGTCAATTGGCTGATGTTTGCCAATGTAGGCACATGGGTGGGTTCCCCTTGATCAGGACAGGTGATATCTGGCCAAATTGTGCTGAACGTCAGCATGGTGCAAGCTGGATCGGATGATCTTTGTATGTGATCACAGACAACTTGATAGAGGTCCATCAGCTGATGTTTGGAATGTTGGCACATGGTGGGTGTGTTCCCTTGATCAGGACAGGTGATATCTGGCCACATTGTGCTGAATGTCAGCATGGTGCAAGCTGGATCAGATGATCTTGGTATGTGGTCACAGGCAACTTGCAGCAGGGGTCCATCAGCTGATGTTTGCCAATGTAGGCACACCGGTGGGTTCCCATTGATCAGGACAGGTGATATCTGGCCATATTTGCTGAACGTCAGCATGGTTCAAGCTGGATTGGACAATCTTTGTACGTGATCACAGGCAACGTGTAGTAGGGGTCAATTGGCTGATGTTTGCCAATGTAGGCACATAGGTGGGTTCCCCTTGATCAGGACAGGTGATATCTGGCCAAATCTTGCTGAACGTCAGCATGGTTCAAGCCAGATCAGAAGATCTTTGTATGTGGTCACAGGCAACTTGCAGCAGGGGTCCATCAGCTGATGTTTACCAATGTAGGCATGTGGGTGGGTTCCCCTTGATCAGGATAGGTGATATCTGGTCATATTTTGCTGAATGTCAGCATGGTGCAAGCTGGATTGGACAATCTCTGTACGTGATCACAGGTAACATGTAGTAGGGGTCAATTGGCTGACGTTTTGCTAATGTAGGCATGTTGGTGGGTTTCCCTCGATCAGGACAGGCAATATCTAGTCATATTTTGCTGAACGTCAGCATGGTTCAAGCCAGATCAGACAATCTTTATCTATATGATCCGCCATAGTAGGGCCCCTAATGCAGCTTTTTCTGATATCCACCGAAATCAATGTGTGGGCAGCATGGAACATCACCATGCTCGTGCCAGGATCAGACCATCTTTGGTGAATTTCCTTATATGGAAGGTCTCCACAAGCACAGCACAGCTGGCAGGTCGGTCAGGGGCTGTGCACCTATGCCACACATGCTCGTGCCACCTCAAACGTCAAAGCAGTTCTGCCTAGATCGGATGATCTTTGCTCTGGGACCATTTTGGTCAGGGAGTGTGGTGTGATGCCTGTGACACCTCTGACATTTGCTGATGTACACATGTAGGTGGATGCAGCACAATCCAGTGGTGTGATATCTGGCCATATCATGTCCATCATCCAAGTGGCTGAAGCACGATTGGAGGATCTTTGTTCACATGCTGCATGGACAGGTGAGGCACACCACATTGCCAATGATCAATGTTGGCCAATCTAGGTGCACAGATGGATACAGAAGGACCTCAAGTGGCTTCCTGTAGCCGAACATCACTGAACGTCAAAGTGGTTCAGGCTAGATCGGATGATCTTGGAATGCCCCACTGCATACAATTGCCCACCTGATAATGGATGACGTTGCCTGACGTTCACATGCGGGTGGGTGGACCTTAGGGTGAATAGGTGATATTTAATCAAATTTTGCTGAACGTCAGCATGGTGCAAGCTGGATCGGATGATCTTTATATGTTATCACAGGCAACTTGCAGCAGGGTCCATCAGCTGACGTTTGCCAATGTAGGCACATGGATGGGCTCCCCTTGATCAGGACAGGTGATATCTGGCCAAATTGTGCTGAATGTCAGCATGGTGCAAGCTGGATCGGATGATCTTTGTATGTGATCACAGGCAACTTGCAGTAGAGGTCCATCAGCTGATGTTTGTCAATGTGGGCACATGGGTGAGTTCCCCTTGATCAGGACAGGTGATATCTGGCCAAATTGTGCTGAACGTCAGCATGGTGCAAGCTGGATCGGATGATCTTTGTATGTGATCACAGGTAACTTGCAGTAGAGGTCCATCAGCTGATGTTTGTCAATGTGGGCACATGGGTGAGTTCCCCTTGATCAGGACAGGTGATATCTGGCCACATTGTGCTGAATGTCAGCATGGTGCAAGCTGGATCGGATGATCTTTGTATGTGATCACAGGCAACTTGCAGTAGAGGTCCATCAGCTGATGTTTGTCAATGTGGGCACATGGGTGAGTTCCCCTTGATCAGGACAGGTGATATCTGGCCACATTGTGCTGAACGTCAGCATGGTGCCAGCTGGATCGGATGATCTTTGTATGTGATCACAGGTAACTTGCAGCAGAGGTCCATCAGCTGATGTTTGTCAATGTAGGCACATGGATGGGTTCACCTCAATCTGAACAGGTGATATCTGATCAAATCTTGCTGACTGTCAGCATGGTGCAAGCTGGATCAGTGGATCTTTGCATACAGGTTAATGTGGCACTGGTCATATGACTCTTCCATGCATGGAGAGTCATGTGACAATTTCTCACAGAGGTTCATATCTTTTTTTTTTTTTTTTTTTTTTTTTTTTTTTAAATCCATTATTGTGCGCCTGAGGGCAGAATACCCTATGTAGCACTACACTTTCGGATGTATTACAAGTAAAAGACTCTTCGCTTTCCAGTAACCTCGCTTTATATCTTAAGACTCCTTGCCCCGAGGGGCAACTAACGACGTCAAGTGTTGGGATTGAGGGGGCTGCGGGGGCGCCCAAAGCGCGCGGTCGGACTAGGTCTTGTTGTTTGACGAGCGTGTGGTAATCCGTGATCTTCCGGCGTTGTCCGACTCTCCCTCCATGTCTTGAGTGGACCTGCTGGGCGGTCCGGTGGCTCGGAGTGGGTCGAGGTCCAGTCCGAAAACGAACTGGGAGGTTCAGGGGAAGTGGGGACTGATTCATGAGGGGGCTGGGCGTGAGATTGGGGTTTGGGGGCATTGGGTGTGGGTTTCGTTTTGGGTCTGTGAATGGATGGGCGCTGTTCCACTTCCTGGTGGTGGCACAGTTGCCAAATATGAAGCACTTTACCGGCCAGAGACCGCGTGCCAGGGAGCCATCTGGGTCCTCGAAGGCCACGACCAAGGAGGAACCGCATCATCAGAGTAGGAGTCGGGATTTCTGACCCAGCTGGGCCGTTGGGTAACGTGGAGGGAGGCGTAGGTGGGGTTATTCCCGACTAGTGCAGCGTGGCATTCGTCAGGGGTGTAAGCATGTGATTCAGGGAAACTCCAGTGGGACACTGTTGATGAGAAGTTTTGACCATTTGACGTTAGGTCGCACGCGGAGTGTGGGGAGGGTGACACGAGAGTCAGGGTAGCTCTCGGAAATGCTGACGTATGGTGGGATGGCCAGTTGGAGGCTTTGCGCCGTGGTGTCAGGGCTGCCTGTCAGGACCAGGTTGTCACGCGCTGTCCACCTTGCGGCGATACGCGAGTCTGGTCGTTCTGGGCGTGTTCCAGGGCGGCGTTGATACCTTCACAGATCCGGGCCGGCGAGGGCCTGGAACCGTTCCAGTTAGTGTTGGCTAAGCTTAGCACCACGCTGGGGCGGGGTGGAAGGGCAGCGGCTTTGGCAAAGGTGGATACGGATCTTCCGGAGGGCTTTTGTGCGGGCTCCTGCGGACTGCCTGTCTGAGGTTTGGGTGTGCTGTTTTTGCCAGTTTGGGTGGTGGCACCGTCGCTTTTTGGAGCGCTGCCAGGGATGCTTTAATGTCCTTCATGTCCTTAAGCAAGGTAGGTGGGAGGGGGGTAGTCGTATGGCAGGGGCAGCCTGAGGTGCCCCCATGATGTTGACGATAGAGGGATGGTGAGAAGGAGTTGATAATGTGGCGTACTTCTCCTGAGAGGTCCGGAGTGTGAGCGAGAAGCTCATTGAGTCCAGCGACAACAGAGTGAGCGTGCCAGCAATTTGCTGTATGGTGATGGGAGGGGCGGGGGTTTGGGTTTTGGTGGCATGATGGTGGTTGGAGTGAAAGGAGTTCGCGAGGTTCATATCTATTGACCTGTCCCTCTGTCATCACCAGATCCTTATAATGTAGAGTGCCCACCATCATCCAGCTTATCTGTCAGGATTTACCATTGTAGTGCAACAGCACCATGTTGTGGCACCATGCTTGCACATGATAAGGTGAGAGCCGGTTTCAAAACCTTGTGAAGAAACACAAACCATCAAATTCCTGTTGAAGTGCTGTAGCTATACCACCATTGCACATTCACTGCCACACATACTGTGCATGGCGCAATACCAAGTGTGAATGATGGTCAGTGCATAAACCTCGAAACTACCCATATCAACCCATGCACACATTCTCCAGGTGGACTAGGATGCTCTGCCAAGTCCAAGACATCAATCATAGTGCATAGCATGGGTTTATAAACCCGTGCGGGTAAGTGCTACCCGTCATACCGTACGGGTACGGTACGGGTTGGTTACACGGTACTCGTGCCATACCCATACCCACTGTGTGGGTTTCGCAGGTTTTGCTAAGAACTACTAGAATTGAAGTCATTACTACTAGTACATTGTATTTTACCACTATGCTATGAGATATCTATGACCAGAACTACAGTAGCCTGAACCCCAACTCCGTCTAAGACATGTGCAGGGTTTGGGGTGTGTGAAGCATCGCAAAGTGTCGCAGGCGTCCGTGGAACATGGGCTGCCATATATATGTCGGTGGCGATAGTGGGCGTGTCGGTATTGAAGGGCTAAGGCCGCGCACGAGTGCGGCGCGGTCGGGAATGGATATAAGGTCAGTTGGTTACATGTGGTCGGAAATGATTGTGCAAGCCTCAGCACGGCGCGAAATCTCACAGAGGTGGCCGCCATGGTTAGGAACGCATCTGGTTTGAGTGGCTAAGGCCGCGCGCAGGTGCAGCGCACTGGGAAACGCACAGGATGAGCTTCACTGAACTCAGAAGTCCGAATCTGAGGATGAGGACCAATGACTCACCAATGCCGAGTGCAGCTAGAGGGGGTGACAGTTTTGAGCCACTGCCAGTGTATGATGATCCAACCCCAGTACTTGAGGACCCTGGAGCCTGAGAGGGCGATGGCAATGAAGATTCAGATGAGCCAGGTAACCGCCTACTGCAGAACAAATTGAGCACGTGCCTGCACTTGCCTATCTCGGACATCAACGCCACTGGCACTGCAACTTCATCGATCATGATGTTTGCTTGGATGTTCGTTACTCGAATTGTGCCCCATCTCAAACATGAATGTCACACTGCAACTTCAAGTTCATCACATGAATCTTGCCCTTCCCTCTTCTCTGTAACCTGGGCCTGTCCTCAAAGACATTCAAGTTTATCATAGTAGGCTTCTCTCTCTCATATTTCGGACTTTGAGCTCAGTGTGGCTCATTCTTCACATTCCCAGCATGTCGCATTCGCGTGCGGCCTTAACAACTTGAACCCGACGTATTCCCGACCAAGACGGCCACACATACGAAGTTTCGTGTTACGCGCAAGCATGCGCAACTGTTTCCGACCACTTGCAACCAACCGACCCCGTTTCTGCTCCCTACCCCGCCGCACCTGCACGCGGATTTAACGATTCAATACCAACGTGTATACGATAGCCACAAACGCGCCTATGACAGCTCACGTCCCGCGGAGGCGTGCGCGACACCTTGCGACACTTCACACTCCTCAAACCCTGCACAAAGCTGCCTGATGTGAGGCTGAGCTAGATACTAGTGACTGGGACAATGTATTCAAGTAGTACAAATAAATTATAGGCTCGCAAATGTAATGGCTTGTGCAAGGATGTTGAGAGCCGCTCAAATGGCACTGGTCACGTGCTGACCCGCAGGGCCAACCCGCGCGGTTTTCCATACACGTGCAACCCGCCGGGACCCATACCCGCGGCTGCGGGAACCCTACCCATGAGCCCGGGGTACTGGTTTTTGGTGGGTGTGGGTGCGGGTAGAGGTCTAGTCCCCATGGGTTACCCACGCTATGCACTAATCAATCATCTGTTGAACACAAAGTGTCCAAGAGTAAACTGCAACAACCTTCATCATCAACCCTTTTGAGATTGGCAAGCATATCCTTGAGCTCTGCTGCATAAGTGAATTCTTCTTGTTGTCTCCTGAGGAGGAGTCTGACTTCTGAGTGACAGAGGGCGCTGGAGAGGACAACCATGGGTCATAACTAGAGGGATCATATGCTGTATAGGGTGTGTGTGATGATGTAGGTAGTGATTGTCATGGGTATGGGTAACCCACATGGGTCATGGGTATAGGTAGCCTGCTTCAACCCAAGGCAAACCCCTACCCATAGCGCAGGTAAGGATCCCTTGGGCTCTGGCCCTGAAATTGTCTGTTTTGGTCATTTCGGCCTGGTCTGGCCTTGCGTAGGGTAGCTACTATATCGGTCATATCTATCATCTCAACTTCCTTTGCCCACACTCACTATTGATCGCTTGCCATCCCCTTCCTCTCTCACCCGCCCACATGCTCCTGTCACTCCCTACTTCACATCCTCACACCTGCCACTTGCCCATACATACCAGCCATCCCTTCATCCCCTTCCCTCTTCCGCGTTCTCCATTCCTCTAGCAACATTTTCTTCATGTTTCTACTCATCCTTAGTCTTCATCTTCGTCTGTCTTCGTTCACCCGTGTTTACAATCCGTGAAAGAGGATCCTTGATGTTTCAGTGAGAGCAATGCCAGCAATGCATCCTCAAGTTACAGCACCAGTGGCGAAAGCACACCTGGCTGCACAGCCCTTGGAGATTGCACAGAAAGTGTCCAACCCTGCCCACAGCCAGTTGATTTCCCACGCTCTACATAGCTGTTTCTAAGTCCCACAACAATGTGCCCCGACAGGAGCGACAGTGTCATGCAGAATGGCATTATTCAGCAGGTACAGGCCAGTCTTCGACCGCGGCAGAGGTGCGGGATGCCCCCGATTCATTTGAGGACCCAATGCTTCATTTCCACTTTGGCAGCACCATTCGCCAGCCATGCTGTGACGTATAGGGAAGAACACAGCAACATTTAGCTAAGACCACCTCGGCGGGAGTGGAAGTGCAAAAACAAGGAGCAACAGCATCAGCGCCGTGCAGCCATCGGCGGCTTGTACAAGGCTTCAGACAGAGCGACTTCACGTAACTGGAAGAGCACTGCACAGCCAAGTCCCCTGCCAGCACCGCAAGCCAGCCCAGAATCTCTCAAGCATCAGCAATTGGCCCTGCGCCCCCGCAAGTACTTGTGTCCAAGTCAACTACTCCAGCAGCTTTCCCACCAGCACAACTCTGGCTCTTGTCTTTCCAAACATCTGAGGCTCTGCAAAACTGCCAGCATGCAAGACATCACCAGTGTTTCTGCCATCAGTCTGACTCCCCTGTGCTCTGCCACTTGGTCGTGCATCCTCAGAAGACTGGGGACAGTCAATTTTTCAGTGGGGAGGAGAATTGGGCCTCAGCATCGGAACCATCTTCATCTCAGCTGACGTCCGCATTGTCCTGTCCTACTCACTTGCACAGTTGCTTCACCCAGGCTCAGGACCTCTTGAGTTCATCCAAACTGTGTCATTCTCGAGCACAGCGAACCCCTTAGATGCTTCCCCAGCCCATTACCATCACGCACTGGGCCGCAGCCTCCTTGCAGCGTGGTAGTAGTCCCCCGCTTCGACTTGGTGACAGCGCATCCCAGGTAGACAGTACCTGATGCAACAGCGAATGAGCCACATTTGTGCAGGCTCCCATATTGTAGAGGCAGAATTGCAAAGAAGTTTCAGGCTGCAGACAGTGTTTACAGGTTCCATGGCGACACGCACAGCATTGGTGATCGGTTCACAGCAGCTAGCGCCAGCACACATACTACCAGCTACCCCCCGCCATCACGCACATTTCCACAGGTCTTCCACCAACACTAATTGCCTGTCAAAGCCATCGCAAGCGTCTACAAGTCCTGCGACGACACGCATGACAACAGCGCCTTAGATTCATGAAGAGCAGTCATCAAGGTCCTTCGAGTTCAGGCCAATCTACGACAATGGCACGGTGGCACAGATGGCCCCCAGTCCGTCAGAAGTCTTGGTGCCACATTTCACGTCAGTGGCAGTTCATTGCCGTGCAGTGATGTACGAAGAGGAACATAGGGCAACTTAGCCAAGACCACATTGGCAGAACAGGAGCGCAAACTCAAAGCTTATGCAACTATGCCAAGTGTGCAGACCCCAATGGCAGTGGCCATGCACAACACCAGCGGTTCGGCAGCTCATGCAAGACATCAGATCAGTCCCAGACAACAACAATGTTCTGGCGTTGCAGTAGAGGGTGTTTGTGACACTCGTGACGGTGTGTACAGCAGATGCGATCCGACTCAAGACATCAGTGCGTTTGCATAGGAGAGTCCCAAATATGCAAGACATGGTGACAGTGCCAGTGCGGCACAAGCATCAGTGGATCACGCAAGGTCGCGACCCAGTCCTGCGTCAACAATGGTGTTTTCAAGACCAGCAAGTACGTGCGCAAGAAGAGTGACCCAACTTCACAAGGAACAGCATTTGTCAAGTAGCTTCAAGTGCAGACCCTACTGTGAGTGCGCCATAGTTACGTGGCAGCTCAAACGCCGCACACAGACCCCAAATGACTCTACACGTCAATAGTAGTGTTTATAGGTCCTGCTACAGCGTGCACAGAGGAGTGTGACAAGGTTCTTCTAGAAGCAAGTCCCAAGGTGAAGAGACACGAATGCAAGGCCCAGTGGCAATGCCATATGCACGTGCACGTTCGCGGCGCATCTTAAGGTCAGAAATCGCTACAGGTACGGTACATGCGGATTAACGTTAGTTAAGAGAGGCACACACCACAAAGTTCCCAAGTACAAGGCCAACAGTGATAGCGCCACTTGCGCGGACGCTGGAGTCCACTGATAGCATGCGACTTTCGCAGTAGCATTTACAGCTACTGCCGCGGCATGCGCAACATCCACAGATCGGCAGCAATACGAGCCAAGGAGTATCGCACAGGTATTACAAGTCCTACACCAGCACCGCACGGACCTTTGCAGCTTGCACAAGTGTTCAGGCTGACTCTAGACAGCTGCACAAGTGTTCTCCAGTTGCGTAAATGCATGCTCAACAAGAGCGGCTCTGCATTAGCAGGAGCATCTATCCAGCCAAGTCCCTCAGGCGCAAACATACTAGCGACGGCACTGCAAGTGCATGTCCTCTGGCGACCCACCTATGCAAAGAGAACGGCCTAGTATACTAGTTCCACCGAGTACAACTCCACACAGCATGCACAATGACTTGTGCAACAGCTACATCGGACCCGCATCTGTACATACATCAAAGAGGGATGACTGAGGACAGTCAGGATCTCAGTTGGGAGCGGATAATACACCCAACGCACAGCTGGCCAGGTAAATCCCTGTTTTTGCGTCTTTCATCTTTCACTACTTTCTCACACTGCTCCTGCAGCCCGCACTTTCCTGCACTTCGGCCAGTTTTGGACATTTACGTTGGCCTTTCCCTCCCACTTGTCTTGCAGCCTCACTTGGTCGCTGCCTGGACTCCATTCAATATTAGATCTATCTCTTTGCTTGCCTACATATATACTCCCTGTATC
>JAKELH010001172.1:0-10115 GCA_021525015.1 Lactarius pseudohatsudake | reverse complement strand
ACAAGTTCAGGTTCGGGTTCGGCGCTGGGGGGCCCAGAACCACACTGAACTGAACTTTGGCAATACTAGGACGCGAACCTACCCTCCTATTCCCCAACCTCTCCAAACCCTTTGAACTAGAGGTAGACACGTCAAATGTCACACTGGGAGCCATATTGAACCAACTAGGCCCTGACGACAAGATGCACCCAGTAGCGTTCCATTCCAAATCTCTCAACCAGGCGGAACACAATTATGACATCTATGACAGAGAATTACTAGCGGTGGTGAAAGCACTATGTGCATGGCGAACATACTTGGTCGGTTCCCCCCTAAAATCATAATCCATACCGACCACGCCAACCTCCAATATGGAAGGAACCGCGAAAATCAGTAGACGTGTCGCCCGCGAATTCCTAGAACTCTCAGAGTACGACTTTGTGTTGAAACACGTCTCGGGCACGAAGAACAGTCGCGCAGATGCTCTGTCTCGACGAGTGGATTACACGCTCGGCGAAGAGGATAACAACAACATTATCGTCCTCCCACCGACCGCTTCATCCGCGCCACGGAAATGTCAATGCATGATATGGACATTTGAACCCAGATAAGGCAGCGGACACCAGGAACGGTCACTCTTTAGTAAGCAAGATGGGCACAATCCTTGCTCGTCAAATTGCTCCACCATATCTTCAAGTTGGGTGAAAATCTAGTAAGACACAATGCAGGACTATATAGCTACAATGGGTACTAGAAATTTTGAGAAAAGGATAAGTTTTGAAGGAGATTTTTCCTCAACAAACTTTTGTTTTGCAAAACGGACAGTCAGATTTGTACTGCTTATATAATCAATCACGTGACCTTTTCTGCACCGGGCAGGGGAACGCGAGGAGGACGTTCACGCAATTAGATATCGAAAATGGGTCGGAAAACCCGTGGAAATAGGGCCCGCTTGCAAACCCTCGCAATTGCACGACAGAAAAAGGCAATGCTGGTCAACAATAGTGATGGTACACTTGGGAGATATCGGTGCAATCAGTGCAATCATAACAGACTTGCAGGCGGCGGCCCCAGTTCCAACCTCACTGAGGACAACTACATCATCCCAGAGAACCCCAGTCAAAGTAATGAGCGTAACGAAGACATGAGCACAGGTCATGACTCAGACTTGGATCTGCCGCCGGCATCACAGTTCCCGATGGCCTGTCCGATTCCAACAATTCGTCCGACGATGGTGATGTCGTTGAGTTATCCGACTTGCAGCGGTTTGCCTCTGCACTGCAAGAGGCACGGCGCCGAGCTATTCAGTTAGAGAAGGAGAAAGCGAATGGGAAGCGGAAAACGCCAAAGACATACCGAGGAAACTCAAAAAAACACTTGACCGCCGCAAGAAGGACCGCAAGGCATTGGCATCACACGGATTTCTCGATATCGCATCTTTCATGGCCCTGAAGAAAAAGGAGAATGAGTTGGAAAGCTGGGGGGATATTGAGGACGATGAACTTGCCGATTGTCCCACCGACCACACACAACGCGGGCACGCCAGCGTCGGTATAGATAATATGACTGTGGGGCATCACAGCCCCGTCCCAAGTCCCCAAGATCAGGCTCAATCCAAACGCGTTGATGAAGCCGATGAATGCCTTTTCCGAGGAAGAAGAAAGCTCAGATGGAGAAACCCTGAGCTTTCTTGGTCACGCACGATGTCGGATTACCGACTCGGATGATGATTGCGTCACTGGGAGCCTGGGCAAGGACACCGGTCCCCGTGTTGTTGGTCGTGATCGCGGCAAAGGAAGAGTGCGGCACTGGGCTGCTGAAGAGGAAGAAGAGCTCTGATGAAAGCTCGAAACTCGTCGGCGTCGCACGGTACAGAGAGGCCGACAACGAAGACAGCCACCATGGGGATAACGATCCCCGTCCTGCCGGTTCCATAGAGGCCGAAAACGATGGGGATAACAACCCCGATCCTGTGGAGTCTGAGGGTCCCGGGGCTGACAACGACAGTGACAGTGCCGAGGAAGGATGGGGACTCAGACACGCACCTCCCGCTCCGAGTTTGACCCCTTCGGCCTTGTCGAGGCGTTCCAGCATAGACCTTGACTTTGAATCCGAAGACGAGGGCGTTTTGGCGACTTCGGAGACCACTGATAAAGTCCTTAGCCTCTGGAATGACCGAGCGGCGCTCTCGAGAGCTCTTACAACGCTTGCGGCCAAGTCCCGAGACTTCCGGCTCGACCTCGTTCTTCGCAGTCGCCTCACAGGAATGGTAGGGGTCTTGAACCTGTATCAAGACCCAACCCTTCAGTACACCTGGAGAAACGCATCAGCTATGGCCGCGAAAATCCAAGGACACGGTGTGAAACGTGCGCGCAGACTCCAAGAATGGATCCTCACCTTCGTCCGCTCTGGGGAGCTCCCTGAGCACCACTATGGCCAGTCCAGATGGAATGTTCTTGACGACGAGGATGTATCCCAGACCCTTCAGTCACTGCTCTTGTCCCACACCAAGGGCTGTTATATCACAGTGAGCGATGTCGTCGAAATTGTGTCCGGTGCGGCAATGCAAGAGAAATTCTCACGCTCTGGGATTTCGCGTTCTTCGATTTCCGACCGCACTGCACGTCGCTGGCTGCAACGACTCAGCTGGCACTATGGCCCCATGCACAATGGGATGTATCTCGACGGCCATGAGCGTGAGGATGTTGTGGCATATCGAAATGGCTTTGTAGCAAGATGGAAAGAGTATGAAAAGTGATTTCACACTTGGGACAACGACGGCAATGAACACCGACCTCAAGACGCATTCTGGGTGGAGAGCGCACATGGGCGATTCTGGTTGATTCTTGTCACTCACGATGAGTCGATTTTTTATCAGAACGATTCCCGAAAGACCCACTGGATTGCTGATATCAAGAAGGCTGGTCCACTTCCCAAGGGTGACGGGCAATCAATCATGGTGTCAGATTTTCTAACATCTGAGTGGGGCCGCTTATGTGATGGCAAAGAGTTCGTTTTTGTCTTCGTTTTGAAGGCCCACTGTGTATTGACCATTTTCTGGTGCAGAGAAGCAAGGGTTATCTTCAAACCCGGTGCCAATTGTGATGGTTATTTTGATGCAGATAACGTGCTCAAACAGGTTGATGATGCCATTGACATCTTTGAGGGCAAGACCAAGGGGTTTTCACAGGGGCTTTTTCTCTTCGATAATGCCCCTTCACATCAGAAAAGAGCTGCAAATGCCCTATCAGCAAGAAAAGCCTAAAGGTATTCTTTATTCTTATTTCACTGGCACTTCCATGGGCTGATGAGTCTGTGCAGGTCCTAAGGCCAACTGGGCACATATCAAGGATGGACCCAGGATGTGCCATGGCAAAAACCCATTGACAGGGGAGCCACAGTCATTCTATTTTTCTGATGATCATCCCACCATGCCAGGGTGGTTCAAAGGAATGGAGCAGATTCTCCGAGAACGTGGTCTCTGGCCAGAGACTGGGTTGCTTGCCAAATGCTCCAAATCCCTTGCCAAATCTAGTGACAGGGATAACTGTTGCTGTCGCTGCGTTCTCTTTAACCAGCCTGACTTTGTTGCTCAGAAGTCACAACTTCAAGAATACATTGAAGGGCGTGGCCACATCTGTGATTTTTACCCAAAATATCACTGTGAATTGAATTTTATAGAACAGTATTGGGGTGCTGCAAATCTTCGTTTTCGTGTTGCAGGGAGAGGTGCAACCATTGAACAGATGAAGGAGAAGGTACTGGCCTCTCTTGATGACATTCCTCTTGATCAGATCCGTCGGTGTGTACAACTTTATCTTAGTCTGGTCATTGTTTTCATATTGTATCTATAGTTATGCCAACCGCTCAGCACGGTTTATTCATGCATATGGGGAAGGCCTGACAGGTGCACAGGCAGTGTGGGCAAACAGAAAGTATCATAGCCATTGTACCCTTCCTCCAGAGATGATTAGGGAAATAAAAGCTTCTATACTCTCATAAAGCACTCTACTGTTCTTACCTATCAATTTCATCCATTTTATCAAACAAACCTCAAGATTTGTCTGCTTACATAAACGCTTACATAATACAAACCCTAGGGTTTGGGGCTTAAGTAAGGGGTGACCGTTCCTGGTGTCCTCTGCCTTAGCGCAGAACCTAGTGTTGCCGTGGCTCGGCTCAGCTCGGCTTGGCTCAGCTAAGCACAGCTCGACCAAAAAAGACGAGCCAAGCTGAGCCATTCCCAATTGAGCTGGCTCTAGCTGGGCTGAGCCGGCTCGAGCCACTCAAAAGCACAAATAGGGAATCATACCATTTTGGGTAGTCAGACGGCTGAGTCAGCCGAACTGCGAAAATTGAAAGTCGTGCTCTCGCAGGG
This sequence comes from Lactarius pseudohatsudake, assembly GCA_021525015.1. Classification (NCBI taxonomy): domain Eukaryota; kingdom Fungi; phylum Basidiomycota; class Agaricomycetes; order Russulales; family Russulaceae; genus Lactarius; species Lactarius pseudohatsudake. The sequence goes on along the minus strand of JAKELH010001172.1, from coordinate 5,758 downwards.
TTCAAACGTTCGCTTGAGTCAGTGCTTACCTCGAATGTCTACATTGTCAGCCAGATGCTCTTCTCCCGTTTCCCCAATAACTTTTTCGTTAAGTTCTTCGGCGTTTGGGAGCCTATGGAAGAATCAGCGCAGCTTGCTGCCACCTCCGGCTTTGCTCCGCAATCTGTGTCGTCCTCGCTGCTATCTTCTGCCCCCCGCTGCCGCTCTCTGCCTCCTCGCCGCTGCTCTCTGCTCTTGCCGCCACCGCTCTGCCCCCTCGCCGCCACCACTCTGCCCCCTCGTCGTTGCCGTCTGCGTCGTTGCCGTCTGCGTCGTTGCCGTCTGCGTCGTTGCCGTCTGCGTCGTTGCCGTCTGCGTCGTTGCCGTCTGCGTCGTTGCCGTCTGCGTCGTTGCCGTCTGCGTCGTTGCCGTCTGCGTCGTTGCCGTCTGCGTCGTTGCCGTCTGCGTCGTTGCCGTCTGCGTCGTTGCCGTCTGCGTCGTTGCCGTCTGCGTCGTTGCCGTCTACACCGTCGCCACCACTGTCCGTGTCTCACCACCGCCGCCGCCTGCACCCTCGCTGCCACAGTCTGCATCGTCATCGTCGTTGCCTGCGTCCTCGCTGCCGTCGCCTGCGTCCTCGCTGCTGTCGCCTGCATCCTCGCTGCCGTCATCTGCGTTGTTGTCGTCGTTGTCGTCTGCGCCCTCGCCGCCGCCGTCTGCATCGCGTTGTCGTCTGCGCCCTCGCTGCCGCCGTCTGCGTCACGTCGCTGCAGTCATCTGCACCTCGCCGCCACCATCTGCATCGTCACCGTCGACACCGTTGCCACTGCTGTCCGTGTCTCGCCGCCGCTGCCGCCTGCACCCTCGCTGCCACAGTCTGCATCGTCATCGTCCTCGCCTGCGTCCTCGCTGCAGTCGTCTGCGTCGTTGTTGTCGTTGTCGTCTGCGCCGTCGCTGCCGCCGTCTGCGTCGTTGTCGCTGCAGTCGTCTACACCTCGCCCTCTCTGCATTGCCTCTGCCCTCTCCGCTGCCCTCTGTGTCGTCGTCATCGTCGTCGCTGCCGCCGCTGCCTCTGCGCCCTCGCCTCTGCATCGTCGCCGTCGCCGCTGCCTCCTGCCCCAAGTCGCCGCCGCTCTGTCTCCCTCGCCCTCTCTGCGTCATCGCCACCTTCTCTGCGTCGTCACCACCGCCCTGTCGCCGCCGCCGCCGTTTGCGTCCTCGCCCTTGCTGCCTTCTGCGCCCTCGCCGCTGCCATGGGCTCTGCTTCGCGTCGTTGTCGTTGCTGTTGCCGTTGCCGCCGTCTGTGACCTCGCCACCAGTGCCTCTGGCAGTGCGTCACCATTGTCGTCGTCGTTGCCACCGCCACCTCTGCGTTGTCATCGTCATTGTCGCCGTCACCTCTGCGTCGTCGTCGCCGCTACCCTCGCCCTTGCCCTCTCTGTGCCCTTGCCCCTCTCTGCGTCCCCGCCGCTTGCGTCTGTGCCCCTCTCCCTCTCCTTCGCCGCCTCGGACGTCTCGCGTGTGCTCTCTCATCCCCCTCAGACTCCCCTCCCCTTGCCGTTTCATCCCTTGGACTGCCATCGCACCCCCTCGCACCACCTTGGACTGCCATCGCGCACCCTCGGACTCCCGCTGCACACCGTCGCGCCGCCTCGGACTCCCGCCGCACATCGCCGCGCCGCCTCGGACTCCCCCGCACATCGCTGCGCCGCCTCGGACTCCTGCCGCACACCACCGCGCCGCCTCGCCTGCCGCCGTACACCGTCGCGCTGCCTCAGACTGCCGTCACACACCCTCCCTTTACCCCTTTCTCTTCCCCTCCCCCCCTTTTCCCTCTCTGGCCACCCTGGGTGAGTCGCACAGGGTCTCCTATTTGTATGTAGTTCATTCCTAGGTACAAGTACATGTATATAGCCTTGTCGCAAATAGATCCTTATTCATACTGCTCATTGATGCCCTTAAGATAAGCCCTCAAGTCCTCAACTGGTTTGACTGCCTCCACTCCCTCCAGCTCTGCTGTTTCTTCCTTCTCTCCAAGCCCTTCAGTGAAACTGAGATCCCTTTTATGCTTTGCCTCAAACTTGAGTATCTGCAAGGCTTCCATGTTGTCTGGTGTAAGGCGGTTCCTCCTGGCTCTAGCTGTCTCCTTGCTTGCTGAGAAGACACGCTCACATGGTACTGAAGTGGCTTGAATAGGGAGTAAGTCCATGGCAAGCTTGAAGAGTGTTGGCCACTTTTTCTGGTGTTCCTGCCATTCCAACTACTGTCAGTACTCCCCAACAAAATGGTTCATTCTACACACCTCCCAGAACTCAAGAAGATTGGCATATTTGACTGGGGCTGCTAGATACTCATCAAGTTCATCTTCTAAGGTATCTCCCTGTGGTCTGATGGTAGGCATTGGGCCAATACCAAGGCTTGCCAAAGTGGCTTGCATGCCAAATGTTTCAGAAGGTGGAGGGGGTACAGCTGATCTAGTAGGGCTCTAGATGGTGTGTGTAATGCCTGAGCTACTTAAGATTTTAGTTTTAGAGTGGCATGATAAATTAAAAGCACTCACTGCTTCAAGGAGGCCATGCTTTGCATTCTCAGCAATTTGCTGGGTACTGTCTCTTGAGAAACTCAAGCTTTAACACAGGGTTAAGAACTGTCCACATGGCATGAGAAATTATGCAGCATATTAAAATAGCCACTCACTATTGAATGCAGATATGCTGGAGTCTCAAAGGCCAGAGTACATATAATCTATCTTATCTGCACCTTTTCTAGAATAAGACCAATATCCAGTCCCTCAGAATCCAAGTCATCACCAAGGCATTCAGAGACTTTAAAAGCCCTCAAATGCAGCAACTGTGTTACAAAGTGTTGGCGTCTTCTCATAAGAGAGTATTTGCTGATACCAGAAGGGGACCAGATAAATAAATTAATACACAATCAGAGAGAGAAATATTTGCATACCTGAAGAATTCTCTGAAGTGCTCCAAGGACTATCCAATCATCCTTATCTAATGGGTCCATCCCTGCTGATCCTCCATAAACTATCAATTGCCTAACTCAAGTTAGCATTAGGAATTTTTAAATACTTTAAATATACCTCTTTAAAACAAAGCCCTCTTGATCATCAAATAAGCAGAGGACCACCTTGTCTGCACATCAGAAATTAATTGCAAAGGAGGTAGATCTGACTCCTTTGCAATTGTAGAAAACATATCACGCCTTCGTGATGAGTTGCGGATCTATTATAAATAAGTTAGAAAAAAAACAAAAAACGGAAAAAGAAAAGGAAAAAGAAAAAGAAAAAAAAAGAAAAAGAAAAGAAAAAGAAAAAGAAAAGAAAAAGAAAAGAAAAGAAAAAGAAAAAAACATAAAAACTCGAAAAACTCGAAAAAAACATGAAAAAACTCGAAAAAAACAGAAAAAAAACAGAAACAAAGAAAAACTCACATAAACAATAATTTGCTGAAGCTTTTTAACTTGGTCAAAGCCCAATTCAACTGCTCCCTCTAGCATTTCCTTGCATGCAAGATTTACAATATGGGCAAAGCATCTAAGAAGTGTCAATAAAAATACATTAAATAATTTGACACTCACCTAATGTGATGCTTCTGCAGAAAACTCAGTATTAGGATAACTTCTTCACATGAGTTTCTAATGCCTCCATCATAGAGCTGTTGTTGGATGCATTATCTGTTGTTATCCAACCAATCTGTTTTTAAAAAAATTAGCTGAATTGTTTTGAGATAAAATGGACATTACCTTCTTTTCAAGCCCCATCCTAGTAATAATAAAATAAAAGATCTCAGCTAACCTCTCCCCAGTGTGAGACCCAGGAGATGAGAAATCCAATAAGATCAGCTCTAAGGGTTAGCTTTTGCTGGCCATCTTGAGTCTGAGCCTTCTCCAGCCAGTGAGCAGTAACAGCCATGTATGGCTTGAGGTCAGGGTCAGACCACATGTCTGTGGTAAAAGAGACCTTCCCAAGGCAGCTGTTCTAAATAAAGTTAGCCCTCAAGCACTAAGATATAATAATTTAACATTACCTGAATGTGCTGAGACAAATTTTGCAGTGTCTCTGACAGTTCTGCACAATGCGCTTCTGCATAGTGGTCCTGTGAGGGATGTCTGCATCACGCAGCTCAGGGCGGAGTAGGAGACAGGTGGCGGAACTCTGGTCTTCCACAATCATTATAGCCTTTAAAAAAAATTAAATGGGGAAAAAAGAAAAAAAAAAAAAAACCTGATCTGTGGCGCAACAATAATTGCACAAGGCCATCTAAAAAGTTGTCTTGAGTGAAGGGAGTGCGGCGCTCAGCTTGGCGCTCCACAGGAACTCCAGTAACTCTTGCAACAGCCTCCCCCTCTTTACCTCTCAACTCAATTTTGAGCCTTTGACACTCTGCAACCCACTGTTCTGCATGGATTGAGTAGATGAGATCGCAGTGGACCTGTTGCAGTAGTGGAGCGATATGCGTGTACTTTGACAGAGGCATCTTCCTGATGAAGTACCCTATAAATTTTTAGAATTAAAATAAAATAAAAACTCACAAGCAGAACTTGCACTGTTTCTTCCCTTCAAAACTTGAAAAAACCTCAGAGTATCATCACCCATGCTAGCCAGCCTAGAACCAGCTTTTTGAGCCCTCCTTGGGTGGCGGGTTGGAGTTGGAGGGTCAGGGCTGCCTTCCTGATGGTCATTAGAACTAGCGCCACCCTCCTGAGACCCCTCTGACACATTCCGAGGTTAAAATCCTCAGGCTGAGGTGAGCTAAGGCCTCCCTATATTAATGAAATTAATATATAATATAAAGTAATAAAATAAGTACTCACTTTATTGGAGCCTGGGCAGGTGAAGAACCTGCAAAGGGGTCCTCTCCCTCCAAATTCTGTTGTGAGGGCCCAGGGGGGGCACCTGAAGCCACAGAAGTGGTGCCTAGATCAAAGTGCACATGCTGGCTGGCAGTTGATGCCTGAGCAACTGTGATGGAACTAACCACAGTATGAATGCATGGACAGACAATTAAAAATGGGTACATACTATCAAGCTGAAAAGACATCTCCAGAGCACCACCAGGAAGCTGTTTGGTCCGAGTCTTCCTAGTGGTCTTTTGCCTTTTGGGAGTCTTTTTGGGTTGAAGGGGCCCTCTTCCTAGATCCAGCCATAGTAGGTGAAGCCAAGAGTAATACAAGATGTTTTGAGAAGTAGATGAAGCAGATCAATTGAGATCGGCAGAGATGAGGAGAGATGAGAATGCAGCAGAGCACAGAGACGCAGAGACGAGAGCGTGGGAATGCGCGGCGTATGTGGTGGCTGCAAAATTCACGCTTCACTCACTGAGATGCACAACCTGCGCACGAACCACAAGTCCACGACGGCACAACTACGACACACGCCTCCTTTTCCCTGGCCCTAGGCTTGGTAAGAGGTGACCCCTTTGTCTAGCTGCTTACTGACCCACCTGCACGCCGCTGCACGCACCCTCACAGGCAACACATCCGGCTTCTTACAGCCACAGTGAGACCGCAACGAGCCCCGAGGCCGAGAACCTCAGTCAGGTTCTTCGAGAGGAGGCCGTGCAGCTTATCCAGGATGCCAGGTACGTCTCTCTCCCCCTGGCTCCCGTCGTCTGCTCCCCAAGATAGCAGCAATGATGACGACATCTGCCCCCAGACCCTCATATTGAAGACAATGACGAACACCCAGCGGCGGCGGCGGTGCGACTAGCCCCGGGCCCTCAAGGCGATAACAACTCCCGGAGTTGGCGATGACGTCGCCCTGAGC
>JAKELH010001171.1:0-10146 GCA_021525015.1 Lactarius pseudohatsudake | reverse complement strand
CCTCGGGGAGTTGGCGGTTCCTCCGACAGTGGGGTCGGGGAAGGCTCTGAGGACGGCGATGGTCCTCGCAGGTCGCGGGCCCATGGGGAGTGGCGAGGGCCTTGACGACGGTGTCGATGGTGGACTGCAACGGGAGTGAGCAGGAGGACATTGTTTGGAGGTAGACAGGATGGAAGGATGTAGCAGTGGTTGCTGAGGAACTTAGCTCGTGGTGAAGCCCCCTTATATGTGTTTCCTGCGCGGGGTTCAGCGCTTTGAAGTCCCTGATGGCCTGGTCGGTGAATACTTCGCTCTGGTCGACCCACTGATTCTCCGAGTTGGGGTACCCCTTCCATTTCACGAGGTATTGGAGCTTCCACGTTCTTCCGAACCTTCACAAGTCTAGAATCTTCTCGACCCTCGTATTCCTCTTCTCCGTCTACCAAATCCAGTGGTGGGCACTGGTAGTTAGGCCCATGTGTTGCTGTCTCGTGGTATCTGGTGAGAAGATCGGTGTGGAACACCGGATGATGCTCCACTGTGTGGGAAGTTCGAGGCGGGTAGTTGACTGGGGACATCACCTGAGCGACCCAAAAGGGGCCGTGTCTTTTGGGCGCAAGTTTGGCAGTTGGTTGGTTGGGTGCGCAGGTGATGTCCTTTGAGCCAAACAAGGTCGCCTTCTTGGTATCTGGGCGTATCTTGTGCTTAAACCCATGACTTTTGTGCCTTGATGAGGAGCGCCTTGGCCTGCACTCTAGCTTCCTGGAATTGATCTATTCTCAGCGCCACTTGGGGTATGGGTGATGGCCTATCGATCCAATCAGCGCGTGGGTTGTACCCCATCAGGAGGTAAAAGGGGGACTTCCTTGTGGTCTCATGGGGCCAGTTGTTGTGCGTGAACTCCGCTATAGGGAGGTATGCCGCCCAGTTGTCTTGCCGCTCATTAGTCCAGAAGTGGAGGTACTGCTCGAGCCACTGGTTGGTCCATTCAGACTGTCCGTCCGTCCGAGGGTGGTAGGCGGTGGAGACGTTCTGCGAAATCCCAGAATCTTACATAGTTCCCTTGTGAACCGGGACGCAAAGTGTGGGTCTCTGTCGCTGATCACCTTGGAGGGAAGTCCGAATCGTAAGAAGACGTGCTTAGCGTATAAGGCAGCGGTTCCCTCCGCTGTGATCTCCTCTTGGTAGGGGATGAAGACAGCTGCTTTGGTGCAGTCATGATCTGTGATGGTGAGGATCGAGTCGAACCCTTGTGACTGGGGGGAGTTTGGTGATAAAGTCCAGTGCGATGGTTTCGAAGGGGAGTGCTTCAGGATTCGGGTAGATTGGGGATAGTGGTGGCCCGGGTTGGTCGATTGTTCGCCTTGTGTCTCTGGCAATCCACGCATCCTTCGACATAGTCTAGCATGTCTTGGATGAGGTTCGGCCACCAGTAGGATCGTCCCACCAACTGCGCGGTTTTGTTAATACCCGGATGTCCATAGACTGGTGGTGTATGGTGAGCGGAGATGATACTTCTCTTGTCATATAATCCGCCTGTCACCACTCGTCTTCCTTCTTTGTACCAAGTGCCTTCGATCTTCTTCAGCCGATGTGCGTTTACCCATGGGCGAAGATAGTCCTCGTCTTGGTGGTACATTGCGTCTGGTCGCTCCATCTCCCCAGGTCCGATCGTCAGGGTGTTTGGCATGATCGTCTTGACTTGCGTGGCTCGTATGAAGAGTGCATCGGGGAGGACTGTTACGTCCTTGTTGTCGTTGTCCCCTTGGTCGTAGTCCGGTCGTTGGGAGAGTGCATCTGCTCTCCCGTTGGCCGTGCCTTTGATGTGGTGAATCTCAAAGTCATATTCAGATAGTTCTAGTACTTCCCTTGCGATATGTCTGCTTATCCTTTGTGGCGACCTCCAGTATTGCAGGTTGAGGTGGTCGGAGAACACTTTGGTTTTGTGTGGTGAACCCGCGAGTAGGGGTCTCCAGTGGCGGAAGGCTTTGACAATGGCCAGCAGTTCTAGGTCATAGATGTCGTAGTTGCGCTCTGCTTCGTTCAACGTCGCCGAGTAGTAGCCTATGGGGTGTCGTTTGCCGTCTTCTTTGCGCTGCAGGAGTACAGTGCCCACCGCGAAGCCTGATGCGTCTACCTCCATCTTGAATTGTTCCTTGGGGTCCGGGTGTGCCAGTACTGGTTCGCTTGTGACCAGTGTTTTGAGCTTCTCGAAGGTGTCTGCCTCTGCTTGTCCCCACTGCCACTCCGTGTCTTTCCTCGTCAGTCTGTTCAGTGGGCGTGCATGTGTGGCGAAGCCCTTGATGAAGAGGCGGTAGAAGTTGCAGAAACCAAGAAAAGATCGGACCTGTTTGACCGTGGTAGGCGTGGGCCAGTTGTGGATGCCGGCGACCTTGACAGGGTCCATGCGAGTCACCCCCTTCTCAAGGATTACCCCCAGGTAATCGATCGCCGGGGTGCCGAAGACGCATTTCTCTGGCTTGAAGAACAGGTCATTGTCCTTTGCGATTTGGAGGATGTCACGTACGGCTGCGATGTGGCCTGCCATGCCGCTGCGAGAGGCGATGCCGATATCATCCATGTACACCCAAATGGTGGTTCCTAGTGGTTCGTGCTTAAGGATAACGGGGCCGCAGAGGTAGTCCATCATCTCCTGGAAGGTGGGTGGCAAGTTAGTGAGGCCGAAGTACATAACCAGCGGTTCGAAGAACCCGTGGCGGGTCTTGAAGGTGGCCTTGTGCTCGTCGCCGGGCTTGATGCAGACATTGTTATACCCCCAGCGGACGTCGAGTTTTGTGTAGATGTCCGCGTTCCCCAGGTCCGTGATAAGTTCTTGGATGAGCGGGAGAGGGTATTGATTACGCACGGTGAACGAGTTGATCTTCCGGTAGTCCTGGACAGGTCGGAGCTTTCCATCCTTCTTCTTAACAAAGAAGAAGGGCGAGGTGTAGGGGGATTTCGACGGTCAAATGTACCCCTTTGCTAGTTGTTCGTCTAAGAACACCTGAAGGGCTGTATCTTCGTCGCGCGACATAGGGTAGATCTTGCAGTCAATGGCATCCGGCGTGTCCTTCTTAAACTCGATGGCATGGTCCCAAGGTCGTGAAGGCGGGAACCGATGGGATTCTTCTTCACTGAACACCCTTGCGAAGTCTTTGTATTCGTCTGGTATTTCGGTGGTGCCTGTGAACTGCCTTGCTTTGATGGCTAGGTCCGTGGTGGTGGTGCGCACTTTGACTGCATCCCACTCGTCGTAGAGCTCCTGTATCGTGCAGCGCTTTTCTTCTTCGCTGAATTCTTCGGTGGGGGCGAACGCGATGGTCACTCCTCTGCTTGTGGGATGCGTGGTGCGGAGGACTACTGGGTATGCGTCCTCCTTGATGACTGCGTGTTGCCAGCTGATTTGTGGCTCGTAGGCAGCTAGCCAGGGATATCCGAGGACGATGTCTTCATTTCCTGTGTTGGTGGGCAGGAACCTCATTGTTTTGTGGGTCCCTTTGGTCTGGACATCGAGATCTATGCAGTGTGTGATTAGTCCTGCTTTATTTTCCGAGTTGTCGATGTTCCATATCTTTTTGGGGGTCTCCAAGAATTGGAGACCAATCCCCATCCGCTTGGCAAACGCGGGTTTAATAAAGCTGTCTGTGGCTCCAGAGTCCACCAGCACTTTTACTTCGGCCATGTTGTAACTTGTTCGAACGGAAACTGGAATTCTCAACGATCAATAGCGTGTGATGATTACAGAATTACAACGGAGCGCCCTCACCCAGGCCAACGGGTTCAGGCGTTTTGAAAACCCTCCTTCCCCCACAGATCTTGGAGGACCAGGTCTTTCACTTCATCCGACGCTCCAGCCACTCCCTGGAGCCATTCCTGCACTTGCTGCTGCGGGGTCATGGCTGCGTGTGCTTCAACCCTTGGTTCCTGCGCATAGTAGTCCGTTTCTGACCTCCGATTGCTGCTACTTGATGCGGTGTCTCGATTCTGTGGGCAGTAGCGACTGAAATGCCCTTTCTGGTTACAGGTATAGCAGATGACTTCCCTTGCGTCTCGGGGAAGTCCCCTTCCTCTCCCTCGCGTTCTGGGCCCTCCCCTGGGTGGATAGGGTGGCCATTGTTGGCTGCTGAGTACGAACTCTGCTCCGGCGAGTCTTCCCTGGGTGCCGTCAGTCTCCGTTCCTTGTGCCCTGGTTCGATCCGCTGAGGTATCCATGGCGTTGGGATTCTGCTGATGGGGGAGGTTCCTTGGGGCCCATCCACTTTGCGGGGGTCCCCAAATGCTGGGACGTGGAGTAGCTTTCGGGGTGGAAGTTTTTATCGAATTGAGATGTGCCTGTAGGTGCAGATACTGCTGCTGCTTCTTCATCGCTGCCTGTTTCCATGCTTCAAACGTAGTGGGTTCATATTGTTCGTACACTTTGGTGAACAGCCCCTTCGGCAGTCCTGCCGTGAATAGGTCTATTGTTTGAGGTGCGTTGAGGTTGTAGTCAGCTTGTCGGGCGAGACGTTCAAAGGTGGCTACATAGCTATCAATGTCCCCGTCTTTCATGTTGACTCCTTTGCGCAGTTCTGCCTGTGCTTGCTCCTTTTCCATGGTGTTTGAGAACCTCCTGGTGAAGGCGCGAAGAGTTTCTTCCCAGAGGCGTCGAGTGTGCTCGGGAAACCCGGCTTCTGTCTGGCGCATCAGCCAGTCAGTCATATACATCACCCACTCGTTGACTAGGTCTCCCTGGATGTAGCCGAGGAAGAGGAGTGATCGGTGGTAGTAGTTACGCATAATGTCGCTTGTGCTGTTGACTCCTTGGTAGAGGTTCCACTGCGCCCTGAACTGCAGGGCCTTGGTGCGGTCGCCGTTGAAGACCATTGGTGTGTTACCTTGGAGCCTATCGAGGCTAGTGTTTTAAGGTCCAGTCCTATGGACCGGAAAAAGACCGGGACCCAACCGGACCGGACCGATGCGCAACCGGACCACCGGTTGCGGTTGCACGAATTTGGGATCAAGCCCGGTTGCGGTTGCTTGTTTTTGTGAGCGTTCCTGCAACCGAGTAAAGACCGGTTGAGACCGGTCTTTACAGCAACCGACTTAGCAAGTGTAGATACTATTATCTAGCTATGTATTTACTACAATGTACTTTCTAGCTACAATGGATACAGTTGCGCTTGCCATCATCGCACTACCCCATCGTCACAGTCGCAGTCGCTATTGCGTTTTCGTCGTCGCTGTCACTGTTGACCTCGCCTAGCTGCCCTCATGGTCGGCGCTGTGTCGGTGTCGTAGCGCCGCAGCACCGTTGCTGCGGCGCCGTGTCGGTGTCGTAGCGCCATGTTGCTGCAGTGCGAAGTCGGTGTCGCAGGGTTCCGGTGCAGAGTTGCGGTCGTAGCGCAACGGGGCCGAGTTGATGTTGCCGCGCAACAGTGCCATGTCGCGGTCGTAGCGCAACGGGGCCGTGTCGCCGTCATACCGCAACAGGGCCATGTCGCGGTCGTAGTGCAATGGGGCCGTGTTGCGGTTGTAGTGCAACGGGCCGTGTCGCTGTCGCAATGCAACAGGGCCGTGTCGTAGCGCACAGGCTGTGTCGCGGTCATACGCAACGGGGCCGTGTCGCTGTCGCAGCACAACAGTGCCGAGTCGCCGTCATACCGCAATGGGGCCATGTCGCGGTCGTAGTGCAACGGGGCCGTGTCGCAGTCGCAGCGCAATGGGGCCGCGTCGCTGTCGCAGCACAACGGTGCCGAGTCGCCGTCATAGCGCAAGGGCGTCGTGTCGTTGTTGCAGCACCATGGTGCCGTGTCGCCGTCGTAGGGTAGCGGTGCTGTGTCACTGTCGTAGCATCACAGCGCCGTGTTGCTGTCAGTGTCGTGGCGCCATACTTGCACGCCGAACAGGCTTGCACATGGCGAGGTGGAGGCAGCATCAAAAATGATCTAGAGAAGAAAAAAAAAACATGTTATTCAGTCAAAGGATGAGGAAAAAGAACATAGCTGGATTCTCGCAGAAAGGGTTGAGGCCGCGCGGCAGACCCAGAAGTTGTCGTCCGATGATGAATCAGCCATGGTGGCTTGTTGTCGCCTCACCGAAGCACTCGGGTCACCCTATAGTTAGACTCAGAACCGGTTGCAACCACGAAAAAACCAGTTGAGACTGGTTGTCGACCGGTCTCTGGAAAGACTGGTTGGGACTGGGATTTGTTCTGCAACCGGACCGATGTAGACCGGTTGGCTGCGGTCTCGGTCCGGTCCTTGCGAAATTCCCATTTGTGGCAACCGGTCCTGGTCCGGTTGCACAACGTCCGGTGCAAAAAACCGGACCGGACCGGACCTCAAATCACTATTGATGAGGAGCGCCTTGGCCTGCGCTCTAGCCTCCTGGAACTGATCTATTCTCAGCACCACTTGGGGTATGGGTGACAGCCTATCGATCCAATCAGCGCGCAGATTGTACCCCATCAGGAGGTAAAAGGGGGACTTCCTTGTGGTCTCATGGGGCCAGTTGTTGTGCGTGAATTCCGCTATGGGAAGGTATGCCACCCAGTTGTCTTGCCGCTCATTAGTCCAGAAGTGGAGGTACTGCTAGAGCCACTGGTTAGTCCGTTTGGACTGTCCGTCCGTCTGAGGGTGGTAGGCGGTGGAAATGTTCTGCGAAATCCCCAGGATTTTACACAGTTCCCTCGTGAACCTCAGTAAAAAGGGAAGTCGCAAGAAAGTCGCTAAAATAGGACGTCGGTCAGTCAAAGTCGAACCACTAGTCAAGATTTTTGCACAAGTCAGGAAAAGTCAACCAAAGTCATTTGAAATTTGGAGAAAAAAACCAAGATATTATTTTTGAGGACATGAGATGGTCAGTCAAAGTCAATACCAGTCAGGTAAAGTCTATTGAACTTAGGGAATAAATTAAGGAAAAAACGCGAACACCAGGGTGGGTGTGGGTGGGATGGGGATGGGGAGCATGGGGGTGGGTGTGGGTGGGATGGGGATGGGGAACATGGGGGTGGGTGTGGGTGGGATGGGGATGGGGAACATGGGGGTGGGTGTGGGTGGGATGGAGATGGGGAACATGGGGGTGGGTGTGGGTGGGATGAGGATGGGGAGCATGGGTGTGGGTGTGGGTGTCATGGGCATGGGGAACATGGGGGTGGGTGTGGGTGGGATGGGGATGGGGAACATGGGGGTGGGTGTGGGTGGGATGGAGATGGGGAACATGGGGGTGGGTGTGGGTGGGATGGAGATGGGGAACATGGGGGTGGGTGTGGGTGGGATGGGGATGGGGAGCATGGGTGTGGGTGTGGGTGGGATGGGGATGGGGAACATGGGGGTGGGTGTGGGTGGGATGGGGATGGGGAACATGGGGGTGGGTGTGGGTGGGATGGAGATGGGGAACATGGGGGTGGGTGTGGGTGGGATGAGGATGGGGAACATGGGGGTGGGTGTGGGTGATGGAGATGGGAAACATGGGGGTGGGTGTGGGTGGGATGGGGATGGGGAACATGGGGTGGGTGTGGGTGATGGAGATGGGAAACATGGGGGTGGGTGTGGGTGGGATGGAGATGGGGATGGGGATGGGGAACATGGGGGTGGGGGTGGGTGGGATGAGGATGGGGAACATGGGTGTGGGTGTGGGTGTGGGTGGGATGGGGATGAGGCCTAGTTCAGTGAAAAGGGAACTCACCCAAAAGTTAGCTAAAAGTCATTGACTTTTTACTTGACTGACATCCTATTTTTTCGACTTTGAAAGTCACTCAAAAGTCACTCAAAGTCAGATAGAAGTCACTCAAAAGTCGGCTAAAAGTCATTGACTTTTTATTTGACTGACATCCTATTCTTTTTGACTTTGAAAGTCAGGCTTTAGTCAAAAAGTCAAGCTAAGGTCAATGTATAGTCACTCTAAAGTCAATGGACTTTCCATGACTTACATGGACTTTCAATGACTTTTTGTTCGACTTTGAATCGACTACCGAAGTCAAGCTCCAGTCAACAAAAAAGTCAATGAAAAGTCAATGTAAGTCATTGACTTTTCAATGACTTTTTGTTCGACTTTGAATCGACTACCAAAGTCAAGCTCCAGTCAACAAAAAAGTCAATGAAAAGTCAATGTAAGTCATTGACTTTTCAATGACTTTTTGTTCGACTTTGAATCGACTACAGAAGTCAAGCTCCAGTCAACAAAAAAGTCAATGAAAAGTCAATGTAAGTCATTGACTTTTCAATGACTTTTTGTTCGACTTTGAATCGACTACCAAAGTCAAGCTCCAGTCAACAAAAAGTCAATGAAAAGTCAATGTAAGTCATTGACTTTTCAATGACTTTTTGTTCGACTTTGAATCGACTACAGAAGTCAAGCTCCAGTCAACAAAAAAGTCAATGAAAAGTCATGTAAGTCATTGACTTTTCAATGACTTTTTGTTCGACTTTGAATCGACTACAGAAGTCAAGCTCCAGTCAACAAAAAGTCAATGAAAAGTCAATGTAAGTCATTGACTTTTCAATGACTTTTTGTTCGACTTTGAATCGACTACCAAAGTCAAGCTCCAGTCAACACAAAAGTCAATGAAAAGTCAATGTAAGTCATTGACTTTTCAATGACTTTTTGTTCGACTTTGAATCGACTACAGAAGTCAAGCTCCAGTCAACACAAAAGTCAATGAAAAGTCAATGTAAGTCATTGACTTTTCAATGACTTTTTGTTCGACTTTGAATCGACTACCAAAGTCAAGCTCCAGTCAACACAAAAGTCAATGAAAAGTCAATGTAAGTCATTGACTTTTCAATGACTTTTTGTTCGACTTTGAATCGACTACCAAAGTCAAGCTCCAGTCAACAAAAAAGTCAATGAAAAGTCAATGAAAAGTCAATGTAAGTCATTGACTTTTCATTGACTTTTTCTTTTGACTTTGAATTGACTACAGAAGTCAAGTTCCAGTCATTAAAAAGTCGACAAGAGGTCAACAAAAGTCAACAACTTTTTATTGACTGAGGTCCGACTTTTGACTGACTATTGAAGTCAAGTACCAGTCATAGTCATTCAAAGTCAACCAAAGTCACAAAAAATCAAGCAAAGAATGCATTGACTATGAACTGACTTTGTTCGACTAATAATTGACTTCGAAAGTCAATTATTAGTCAAACAAGAGTCAATCAAAAGTCAGCTAATTCAATTGACTACAAACCGACTTTGTTTGACTGCAGACTGACTTTGAAAGTCAAAGTCAAGGAAAGTCACACAATATGACCAGGTTTCTCCGACAGCAAAAAATGTATATATTTTTTTCAAAATCGAAACACGCCACCATCGCCGACAGTACCTAGAGCGCGAGTGAAAGATATAAAGGTGGCTGCTATGCAGCCTTCGTGTTGCGCTTTGATTTGCGCTGGAGCAGAGTTAGTATAATCGAATAGTTTAAGAAGCGGGGACTTACCTCAGTAACGATGCTCTCGATGTCCTCCTTGGAGGGCTGTTCCGACTTTGCCGCTCCTGCGATCACCTTGATGAGGTCTGTAAAACAGAGTGAGTAACAGGCCGAAGAGGAAAGGGGGAGAGGGGGCGCGACATACCAATTCTTGTCGGCCGCTTGCCCTGCGACTCGATCTTGTGTTCATCGACCCACTGTCTAAGCTCGTCACGCAAGAGAACCTGGAGGTGCGAGTGCGACTCATCGTCGTCATCCGAATGCTACAAATAATGAACATTAGAAGATCCAGACAGCATAGCGATGAGACAAACCATACCTCAGACGATGAAGGCGCCATTCCGGCCTGATCAGGGCTCTCGTGCCCGGGGTCCTCAGCGGGGGTCACCAAACGCGACTTGGGCTGCGACTGGGCAGCCGCATCGTCGTCCGTCGCGGAACGGCTGTCCTTGGCCTTGGCTGCCCGTGTCGATGGAGCCTTGACAGATGACGAAGCGTGGTCTGACTTGGAACGCGTCGTCTTGAGAGGGGGGCAGGTTCGCTCGAATTCTACAAAAAATGAACCATTAGAAGTAAAGAGGAGTAGCGACGAAATGGTACGTTACCTCGAATGACGAAGTCGCCATTCTGACCTGGATTTGGGCACCCCATCTTGGGCTCTGGCACCCGGGGTCCTCAACGGGGGTCACCGGACGAGACCCAGACACTGGCTGGGCAGCCACGTCGTCGTCGCCGTCGGTCACCGCGGAACGATTGCTCTTGGC
>JAKELH010001170.1:0-10227 GCA_021525015.1 Lactarius pseudohatsudake | reverse complement strand
CCGGCAGTTTGATTGAAGCCGTTCGAAATACTCTATGCACTGACCAGATGCCTGAATCTTTTGAGGGAAGTTCTTCAGTGATGAGGACTCGGAGACCGGGCCAGGCCAATCAGATACCTTGATAGCGATGGTGCGCACGGCAGCGATCACGTCCAGCGATCCTCCAGTACACGATTGTCAGGAAGGCTTGGGTCGAATTCCCAGATGGCTGTGGCATTTTCAACAGCAGCAATCTTGGTGATGCACCCCATCACAGCTACGTTAGCGAGGTTGACGACATGTTCAAGACAGCTTACCAATCAGCGTCGGTCGTCAGTCACTTGTAATTGGAACTGATTCACTTACGGAAGTTGATTGTCAGCTGCACTCCATGGTTTGTACTGTCTTCGAGCGTGTAGAGATTCAACAGTCAGGCAGGTTGTGTTGTTGTTCGAAGCGTGTCGAGAGTGATAGTGTAAAGCTGACTCAGAAGTAATCGCCACATTGAGCGAGATCGTGCGTGCAATCAGTGAACTATCTTATCACAAATGATTGGATTACATACCTTTGATTCACCAGGGCCACAAATCCCCATGCGGTCACACAATCTGACAAAGTATCGCCCCAGATTCCAACTGCTATGTTCCCCAGAAACATGCTGAAATCCGACTTCTGAGCGCAAACTCCACCTCCCTTCATCGACCTCGATCCAGTGGGCTGTCATTCCCAGAAATGACGTTTTTGTATTATCGGCAGTCCAGCTATCCGCAGTTGACGATATCCTACCCGGTGTGTTCTGTTCATTCATCAGGAAAATATCACAAAAACTTAGTGGGCTTAGAGTGCTTATTTACTCTAAGCCCTTTCTAAGCCTCTCAAGCTGCTTATTTTCTGCTTAGTGAACTAGTCATTAAGAATGAGTAAAGTCTAAGTACACCTAAGTTTGTCAAGCAGTTAAAAGCACAGACATCGAGTAAGTAGAAAGACATCAGTAAGTAAAACTACTGTCTCTACTGTCGCCATCCCCCACCGCCGGCGCCCGCGTCGCCATTCCCATCCCCCTACTGCCCTCCCCTCTGCCGCCGCTTCGTCACCGGCCGCTTCGTGGCCGTGGTCGCGGTCGTAGTCGCGGTCGTGGTGGTTCATCACGGCGTCTTCGCACGGCCGACTCGTGCCGTTGTTGCGCGGTCGCTGTCCGGTCGTTGCGCGATCGACTGGCGCCGTCGTTACGCAGTCGTTGTGCGGTCGTTGTGTGACCGACTCGCACCGTCGTCTTGGCCGTCGTTGCGCGGTCGCGCCGTCGTCGGGCCATCGTCGTGCTGTCGCCACACCATCGGTGGTCGTCGTGGCAGTCGTCGTGCCGCCGCCACGTCGGCTGCGTCGCACTCGCATTGATCCATGCGGCGGTGGTGGTGGTAGTGGTGTGTACTTGTCCACGTGCAGCAGTGGCGGCGGTAATGGCAGCGGTGGCGGTCAGGGGCACAACTCGACTTAGAAAAAAAAAAAAAAGTCGGGCGGAGGCCGAATCTGCGGCGTGGGAAATGTGTGCCACAGGACACGTTGACAATTACCCAGTTGTAGGCTCAAAAAAAAGCTTCAATGTCAACTGCCAACTGGTGCGTTTGTCGCTTTTTTTTCTTTTTTTCTTTCTAAGTTATTTTTTTGAACGGCCCTCTTCTTGTTATCATACCCGTCGCCGCTGACCACCTCCCACAGGCTCCACGGGCGGCACCATCGCACGCACGCAACCCACCACGACGCCATCGCCTGTCCCTTGGCCCCCACACGCCCTGACTGACGACACAGCCTTGGCCCAGTTTTTAAGATACATTTTTTTCTTTTTCTTTCCTTTTGTCTCGTTTTTCACCAGTTTTACAGAGCCCTCTGTTCTCTCAAGCCCCTGTCGCCATCTCTGCCTCGCGGCACGCAAACCCGTCGCCGCGGCCTCCAACCCTGGCAACCCATCCACCGCCACCTCTGGCCCATCATCGCCACCTCCCACCTATCGCAGCGGCCTCCAACCAATTGCCGCGGCCTCTGACCCATCACACGTAAGTTGCTTACTCCTTACAGTGCGCAAATGCCGCACGACGCTACCCCCCACACGGCGTGGAATTTCCGCCGCTACGACACCGACAACGACCGACGTGGAGGGGGACGACGACGACGCGGCGGGAGCTACGGCGGCGAGGGCGACAGTGGTGACGCGGCGAGGGCGGCGTGGCGGATTGGTAGCGGCGCGGCGGCACTCCTAGTACTATAACCCCTTCCTTTGTGTAGTAGTAGTACTCTTTCATACTCTATGATGCAATAAATATGTTTTTCTGAACACCTGTGATGGATG
Source organism: Lactarius pseudohatsudake (assembly GCA_021525015.1). Classification (NCBI taxonomy): domain Eukaryota; kingdom Fungi; phylum Basidiomycota; class Agaricomycetes; order Russulales; family Russulaceae; genus Lactarius; species Lactarius pseudohatsudake. The sequence goes on along the minus strand of JAKELH010001170.1, from coordinate 7,904 downwards.
ATTCATGACTCGCTTATTGAACTTAAGTTACTTAATATAGATACTTAAATCTTGTCTTACTTGGTCCCAGACCTTTGCTTAGCACCCCAAGTCTTGCCCCAAGTCCAGAATAAGCCGGGAAAAGCCTTGGCTAAGTCATTTTTAATGAATCGACTTGGCTTAGTCTAAGCATGGCCGTGCTTAGTGGCTTTGGGCTTAGCAGTGCTTAGAGGCATTGTTAAGCATAAATAAGCATAAATAAGCACACTTAAGTGCTATTAAGAAAAACGGAGATTTTCCTGATGTTTGTCAGACACGCAAGCAATGCCAACTGTAGACTACACCACTCACTCTTATCTTTCCTTTTAGCTCAGTTAGCCAGTCGACACACTGGTTGTGTATGCATTTTCCCACATCATGCGCACTCGGCAAGTCTATAGTTTCTGCTTTTGGCCTCATTGCAGTAAGACAGTTCCGAAACACGGCCTTATCTGCAACTGCGAGCACCTAGGAAATTGACATATGCATCAGTCCCTCAAACAGTCTCCAAGTCACGTCTCACATACCTGGTCACCACAAGCAACAAACCTGGCTACCGCATGCAGGACGCCGTCTTGAGTAAACTCTTGAGCGTGAGGACTTGGACCTTTCATGCTCCCCAATGGCCCGTCCAGCTTTCCTTGGCGCTTCGCTTTCGGATTCGCCTTCAAATTCTGGAGTTCCTTCCATATTACCTGGGGCACAGCATAGTGGTTCTCAGGTATATTCTCGTCTTTGCACCGTTGTTTGTATAACTCGTAGTGCTTCCGTATGTGCGCGCGACAGCTCGAATTGCCGCCTATGTGGAAGGCCTTCTGCTTCCCATACTTTTTTACCAACACTGTGTCAGCTCTATACCCGCGTGAGTAACCTAGTCGCATGTCATGGCAGATGGATGCTTACTTGCAAGGAAGGCACCACCAGCCCTTCACTGTCTCGTAGCCTTCGTTCTTCATGAACTTCACAACTACGTGGTCCGAAAAGATCGTCAAGAGGTCCTTTGTGAGGCCTTTTTTTACACCAACTTGTGATGGGATCTTGACACGATGACGGTCCTCAAGGTCATCTCCCTATCATGTGTAAGTGATAAATACTGGTCTTGTTGTGTTATGCTGACATGTACCCTTTTTTTCCCTTGTGCGGAACTTTGGCGCTCCTCATCCGGCTCATTGTCCGATGCCCCGTCGTCACCGCCATCCACGACCTCAACTTCAACCACTTCCGGCCCCGAATCATTGACTATTTCATCAAGCTCTGCGCTAGTGGCCCGGGCCTGCTTTGCCCTCTTCTTACAGCGCACTTTAGGTTCGTCGTCCGAACTTTCTTCATCCTCACTTTCTTCAGACTCTGACTCAGATGCTGGACGCTTTCGGCTATTCTTCAGTTTGATAGCTGCCTTGAGAATGGCTGTTGAGTAGCCATTTTTTGGGTTGTGTTTCTTAGTGGGCACTTTTGACTTTGTCGAGGATTTCGTCATACCAACACATTGTGAGTGCTAGCTGAACACCATGACATCATGAGAGCCCAGAATAGTAGCACAGAAATTACTTACCAGTTACCACTAGCAGTCAGGGGAAGAGGTTGTGTGACAACAAAGAAAGTGGACTGTAGTGTAAACGCACTGACACTCACTGGTCAGTGCTAGTTGTTGGTTGTGTTACTTGTGTAAATAAAAGATATTATTTGTTACCTATGTGTTGAAGCGTCAAAGCAGTTGAAGCACATAACCATCTGGGCCTCTCTCGGACTCCAAACTCTAAATACCAAGTGAACTGAAGTCTGGTCTGTAACTGGTTTTGACCATTTTTCCCAGTCCTGAAACAGAGTCAGACTGCAGACTGATGACTTGAATAACTGTGACTGGAGTTGAGTCCTCATCAGTTACAGTCCAGTCTGGTTTCCAGTCTTTTTTCAGTCTATAGGCCCAGGATTCTGACAGCTTAAAGTGAACTGAAGTCCAGTCTTTAACTGGTTTAGACCAGTTTTTTCCAGTCATAGGACTGATTGAGAAGGAGACAGACTGTGACTGATGACTTCTGAAAATTGAAAAACTGTGACTGAAGTCCAGTCATCATCAGTTAAAGTCCAGTCAGGTTTGCAGTTTTTTTCCAGTCTTTAGGACTGGACCTCAAAGCACTACGAGGGGATGCCCCTCCGCAAGTCACCCCGAGCGTCACAGATGCTCAGGATGCGGAAAGCTCAATCACGGGGCCCATTTTATGATCCTAGAGGCAGACTCACAGTTTCTGAGCTGCTACCGCTTAGTCGTAAATAAGGTCACGGGGTGGGACAACGGGCCGGGTCGCTGACTAAGCGCGAGAGCGGTGACCTGCACACTGCAGGGGAGAGGACAAGGGGAAAATGGCAATAGACTGGATTCAACAAAGAACAAGACTAGAACAAGGAAATACAGAGTAAACTATGAGTCTTTAAGTACTGTTACAACAATCTCTTTTTCTGTGGTTTTTCTATGTTTTTCCAGGGACGCGTAAGTGTGAGACTAAATATAGAACTGAAGCATATGATCTGTGCGCTGGCGAGAATTCTAGAGAGAACAGAAGTGAGAGTCAGGGAGAACAATCCAGAAGCAGAAGCGAATCAGATAAGAAACATAAAACGATCGATGGCATGATCTGTGATCGTGACAGCCCAGGCATGCCCTCAAGCAGAGAAGGCGTAAGCCCCTCACCCCATACGTCCGTGACGCCTGGGCCGCCAAGCTCTCACACCTCGGCCTGCTCACCAAATACCCATCTCTCGTACAAAGTCTCACGAATGGTTTCAACCTCGGTATCCCTGCTATTTCCCATACTTTTGCCCCGCCTAATCATCCGTCAATTAAATCGTTTTTTAATGTATATAATGCCGTTGTGGAACACGAGTTTGCTACGGGCCGTTACATCGGGCCTTTCACATGTGAACAGCAGCAACAGCTGGAGGCCAGCCTGGGCCCTTTCCAGTCCTCCCCCTTGTCCCTTGTCCCCAAACCAGCCAAGCCCAGAAAATACCGGGCAGTACATAATTTCTTGCATCCCCACAACCCACTCCCTGAAGCTACCGCCATCAATGCCCGCATCAACAGTGACAATTTCCCCTGCACCTGGGGCACCTTCGTGGCCGTCTCCCTACTCATCGCCCGTCTTCCCCCGGGTTCCCAGGCCTCAGTATGCGACGTCGCCGAAGTGTACAGAACGATCCCCACAGCCCCCGCCCAATGGCCCGGTCTGGTCGTCCGGCTGCAAGCCGATGACCAATTTGTGGTCAACACCTGCAACAATTTCGGACTCACCTCCACCAGGGGTGTGTATGGAATGGTGGCAGACGCCGGCGCAGACATATTCCGGGGCCATGGCATCGGCCCACTGGCCAAATGGGTCGACGATCACGTCTTCTTCAGGGTCCCGAGAGAACACCTCGCCAAATACAACGCTCAGCGGGGGAGTGGCATGCTGAGATTCACGCTCATGGGGGGCAAGTGCAGGATGGCTGTTACAGTTTCACCTTCGACTGTCCCCTGATCACCCGCCAAGACCCCAAATACTGCCGTGAGAAGGACACGAGCTGATAAGTATGCTGAGGAGGAAGGCCAGGTTATGAGACTTGTGGCTGAGAACACCCAAGCACCCGAAGCTGAGTCACCTGACTACCATTACCATCCTGGAAGTGCTCAGAAGCGGCAGGAATACTGGCAGTAGATCACGTGATCTTAGCGCCTGCCTGTCACGTGACCCTGGCACGTGACCTGGCCAGACCCTTGCACCAGATGGGTCCAGATGAGTTTGTGCCTGGACCAGCTCTAGAACACCTCGTGTTTGTGACTTGTACGTGCCTGCATCAATTGTGCCTTGATTCTGATGGATTATGCCTCATGTTCCCTTATCTCTGACTCATGCCATGAGAGCCTTACGCCATTGGCTGATACAGACTGTGACTCATTCCTAGGATCCGTGTACTAGGGTTTCGGAGTTCCAAGCTGGGGTTCAAACCTCCTTGGACGTGTATAAGTAGACAGGCTTATGGTCGCTGAAGACCTAAGCTTAACTTCTTGGTTTATCCCACCCAACTGCCTCGCTACTCCTAGCTGTCTGCTAGTTGTACGCTGAATAGACTCTTGGTTGATTATCCCATCATTCTCAGCTGTTGGCTGTCTGTAAAGCGCCATATCCCCTCTTTCCTTTCCCTTTCCTCTCACTGCCGTCTTATACCGACGCGCTGTTCATACTCTGCTTCATTGCATTTGCCACCCTTTGTACCTTGTGGGCCGCCCTTATATGTCTCTCAACAGAGATCGTGCAACACCAAGTATCCGAGATTGACATCCGCTGTGATCGTTAGGTCCACGAGTAGCCCTATCCACGAATATAGGAAGTATGCCTGGTGGAGCGTAACAACGGCAGTCGCCTGTGGTTCAGAGGGAAGAACCAATCGAACGACTCCCCAGAAGAGTTTGTGGAAGATTGTGGCTTGGCACTGCAGGACCTGGCGAGCGTCTCCCCGCGGCCAGCACAGGACGCCGAGTTTGCATACGCGGACAGCGACATCGACACAATCTCGTTGTGTCTCGGTATTTGATGGGAGGCATCAAAGTCGATCCCCTTTGCATCCGAAGTCCCGTACCTCGGCCTCCGCTGGAACCTGCGCACTCGGGTGGTACACCTCCTCGAAGGAAAAAAGACCAAATACTTGGCAGCGATCGCGGAATGGCAGACCAAGCGCGCGCACGACCTCCTCGAGACACAGAGGTTGTACGGCAAGCTCCTCCACGCTTCGCTGGTTATGTCAGCGGGACGGGCCTACCTCACCAACCTGGAGGCCATGTTGGCCTCCTTCAACGACCGTCCTTTCGTACCGCACACCCCACCCCGGGACACTCCGGGCGATCTTGAGTGGTGGAAGCAGCGGCTCGGTCGACCCGAATTCTCCCAACCCATGATCCCAAACCCCCGGCCCCTCGTCGATTACGAGGCCTACTCAGACGCCAGCTCCGGTTTGGAGTGGCCATCACGATCGGCCCCAGATGGTGAGCGTGGCGGCTCGTCGATGGCTGGAAGTCCCAGGGGAGAGACATACAGTGGGCCGAAGCCATTGGCTTCAAGCTTCTTGTCCTCGGTCTACACGCATGCTAGCAAGGGCAAGCACTTCAAAGTCTATGGCGACAACCGGGCAGTGGTTGAAGGGTGGTTGTAACGTCACCACGGGCGTTAAGTCCGACTTGGACACGAAAGGGCGTTCACAAGTTAGCGATATGCAAAGTCGTCGGTGATCACGTGATGTTCTGAGTCCGTGAAGTGATTTGGTAGGGACGTGTCCTCCCAATTCTCCCGAGCACTAGGACTACTTCCTGAGTCACTAGGCCAACATCTTGATAGGGGTAGTAGTGATGAACAGCAAAGTAGGATACGCATACTCACAGTGAATCAAGGGATACTGTGGTGAGATATGTGAGGCACAGGGAAGCAGAGATCTTGCAGTGGAAGCAGTAAGGATGTCTGATAACACAGAGTGAGGAACTATTCTGTTATTACAGAGAAGAGAACTAACCTGATAACACAGAGTGAGGACCTGTGGTATCAGGACGTACAATGTGCACTACTTATACTACAGAGAATAATGACGTAGTGGGACCAATGGGACCACAACAGAGGGCGTCATACAGTAGAATACCAATAGAACCCTGAACAATAGTGGGTCAGAACAAAGGGAATGTATTTAGACAATAAGTACAATAGAACATCTAGACAAAGATGATATCATAGTGACATCACAATAAGGATATAACAAAAGAGAGTCCTAAAGCATAGTACAATAACAAGTCCAGTGTAGTCCATATGATGTCATTGTACAGTGATGTCATAGATAAGGAAAAGTCCGAGATTGTAGTGATCATACATGTAATCTAATCTACAGCAGTCCATATCTGATATGTCCATTTTAGAGCCGCTAAGTGCACGTGGGTCACTTATCAACAAGTAGATGGAAGTGAAGAGGAAAGCGAAGGAATACAACGCTACTTCTCAAGGCGATGCCAGGGTCAGCGTCAGGCTCTAAGAGGTAGGAGGGAAGAGTGGTGATTCTTGAAGAAGACCAAGATGGCGATACTTGGTCTTCTCCAGCCTGTTTATATACATATGAGAGGCAGTTTTAAAACTCCGCTTGAACTGGTACTACAACTAGCAATAATAGCTCGAACCCTATTACTACTATGATGGGAATGAGTCATGCCACAAACATGTGACTCGTACTGCTGACTGATACTTGTCCATGACACATTACGACTTACAAACGAGGTCATCACCGTATAGTAAGCGTCCACTTTGGTCGATCCGTGACAGTGGTGGAAAAGGTCCAGCGCCAACAGGCCCACCAACAATGTCTTCCGCCGCATACTTGACCTTTCGGAAAGTGGCAATTGGTTGATTCACACCAGATACGTCCCCAGTGCTCAAAACCCCGCTGATGCCCCTCCTGAGGGCTTACCCCCCCCCGATCTCCTCCTCCACTTCATTCCCATCCTGGAGGACGTGCGACGCTTCCTCGTTGACGTCGGATCTGGCCAACCCGACGCGAGCCGCCACCATTAGTTGGCTGAGGCGCCCGCATGACACCCTGCACGCATCCGAGCATCGACCCAAGGGAGGCCAAACGGCCCAAACTCCTTGACCGAGGCCTTGCCAGCTGGCTATTCCCTCCACCACCACTCCTCCCATAGGAAGCCTGCGCCATACGCAGCTTCCCTCACCCTGCGTCCCTCCCTCCTGCGTCCTCACTGCTTCGCCAAGGACCGCCTGAGGCTGTGGATCCCGACCTATACCCTGACGTCGCTCGCCTGCACCCCCACCCTTGGCCCAGAGAGAGAAGAGCGTGTCAAAGACATATTGGCCCACGCATGGGAGGACACACGCGCGGCGTACAGCTCGGGCCTCCTGATGTGGCATCGCTTTTGCGACAGCAAGGGGATCCCAGAGTCAGCCAGGGCCCCGCCGCATCAGGAAACCTCAAAGTGCTTAGCTGCCTTAATTGGCCTATCAAGGCACCTCAGATTGTTAAGGTGAAACAGTGACTTAATTTGCACTTAGAAATATTGTCTTAAGGCAAGATTAAGGATACATGTGGCATAGATAAAAAACTTCAAATTGAGTGTGGTGAGATTGGTGAGGATTGAGTAGGGGAAAACAAGGGTGGGTAAGGGAAAATGGGAACTTGAAGGGATGAGATGAGGGTGGGCATGCCAGGGGGGATATAGGGAAGGGAAACAAGGGATGGGGATGGGGATGGGATATGAGGGGATATTGGGGGAATATAGGGATGGGGAGGGGGGGGAAGGGAATATGAGTGTGGGGGGGGGGGACATGGGGATGGGGGAGGGGGATACATTGGGAAGGGGAATATGGGGAGGGGGGAGAGGGACATGAAAAGGGGAATAGGAGAATGGGGCTAGGGACATGGGGAAGGGAATGTGGGGGCTCGGGATGGGGGATGGGGGGGGGGGAGGGATATGAGGTCAGGGGAGGGATGGGGGATGGGGGATGGGGATGGGATGGGGGATGGGGGATGGGGGATGGGGATGGGGGATGGGGGATGGGGGATGGGGGATGGGGGATGGGGGAGGGGGGATGGGGGATGGGGGATGGGGGATGGGGATGGGGGATGGGGAGGGGGGGGATGGGGGATGGGGGATGGGGGATGGGGGATGGGGAGGGGGATGGGGGATGGGGGATGGGGGAGGGGGATGGAGGGGATGGGGAGGGGGAGGGGGATGGGGGAGGGGGAGGGGGATGGGGGATGGGGGAGGGGGGAGGGGGATGGGGGAAGGGGAATATGGGGAGGGGGGGGGGGACAATGGGGGATATGAGAATGGGGGAGGGACATGGGGAAGGGGAATATGG
>JAKELH010000117.1:0-196761 GCA_021525015.1 Lactarius pseudohatsudake | reverse complement strand
GCCCGGACTGCTTAAGTCCATAAAGGGTTTTGACAAGCAGACAAACTTGATCGGTGCTGTCTTCATAGCCTTCGGGTTGCTGCATGTAGACCTTTTCTTGAGACACCATTAAGGTACGCTCCCTTTACATCCATCTGTTGATTTTGAAGGTCCACTACAGCTGCTAGCGTGAGGATAGCTCGAAGCGTCTCGAGTCTTACTACTGGTGAGTACGTCTCGCTATAGTCGTACCCCGGCCTCTGCGCACATCCCTTGGCTACTAAACGGGCTTTGTATTTCAATAGGTTTCTGGCCTTGCCGTACTTCCTTACGAACACCCACTTATTCGCTATAGGGACGGATCCTGGAGGTGCGTCGGTGAGTATCCATGTACCCATCTGACTGAGCTGACTAAGCTCTGTCTTCACTGCATGCTCCCACTCGGGCCACTCGAGAGACTCTTTTGCCTCCATGAGGCTCTTCGGGTCTCCTAGCGTCACTATCCCTTGCGCGGCATTGACTGTATCGTCGTCTTCCGAATCAGAAAATGGATTATCTAGTCAGCAATAGTCCGCGTGTATACCACGAGTTTTTTGGGGTTTGGGGGGTGGTTCTGCTGGTATGTCTTCACTTCTCTTTCTCTTTAATCCTCTGTCCATGTTCTGCCCTAGATCTTTAGGCTGTACGTCTGATACGCCGCCGGTGGACAGGGTGTCCCGTTCCGGTCTCCCCAGCTCCCCTTCATGCTGTGTGCCCGGCGCGATCATGGCGATCGGCTCGGTAGGAGGAGTATCACGGGTCAACTCTAGGAATCGGTAATTTTGAGAAGTGAGTACTTTACGTGTTTCCGTGTTATAGTACTTAACGGCCTTCGGCCCTTCTTCAGATCCTACATAGGCCCTTCTTTGCGACTTAGGTAACATCTTGCACTGCGTGGCTTGGCCTTGTAGTAGCACCCATACCGGTGCTCCAAACTCTCTGAGGTGAGTGACATCTGGTCTCTTTCCAAACCATAGCTGATACGGAGTACCCTCTGATAGGGCTCTTGTATAGGAACGATTACGGACATACGCTGCATGGGAAACAGCGTATTCCCACAGGAATTCGGGCATCTCTTGTCCGTGTAACATCACGGGCGAGCTCTACCAGTGTGTGGTTCGCACGTTTGGCTATGCCATTCTGGGCAGGTGAGTAGGGTGCCGTCATCTGGATGTCTATTCCACGCTCACGGCACCACGCCCTCAAGGGCTCGTTAATGAATTCTTTCCCCCGGTCCGTGCGAGTCGCACGCGGAGGTTTCCCATTAGCCCCAAGGTGTGTCAGGTAGTCCTTCACTGCCTGTGCCGCCTGATCCTTCCCTTTCAGGAAGGTAACTGTCATATATCGCAATGCATCATCGACGAGTAAGAGGAAGTATTGATTCCCGTTGATGGAGAGCTTGTCGTATTTGCCCCAAAGGTCCATGTGAGTGAGCTCACCAGGCGAAGTCTCCCGGACTGACTTCTCGTTATAGATGTCTTCCGTCTGTTTCGCTTCAGTACACGCGACGCAATCAGGCTTGGGTGTCTCGGTGTCCACGCAGAAACCGTCAACGAGTCCATCGTCTAGCAACTTCTTTAGCCCGGTGTAACTGACATGTCTGAACCTTCGGTGCCAAGTCTCCCAGCTCGGAAGTACTTCGGAAGTGGTGAAAGTAGTGGAAGCTTTTGCCAGCGGCTTTTGGCTCGGGCGTCTAGTAACGTCCAGTTTGTATAGATTATTTTGTGCCAATTGCCCAATGGCTATCTGCGTTCCACTCTTGGTGGTCAGCGTGAGCTTTCCGTGACCGAATGTGCATGTTCTGCCTGTTCGGTCCCATCGTCCCAAAGATAGTAAGTTGTTCTTATTGGTCGGGATATGCAGGACGCTCCCGAGCCGCAGAAGGTAAACTTTACCATTTATCCGCGATTCAAGTTCGACCGTGCCCCGTCCGCTTATAGGGACTTTGGTGCCACCGACGCCAATCACAGAGGCATGCTGAAGCGGCTCGTATTCCGCAAACGTGGTGCGCTCATTCGCGACGTGTGATGTTGTCGCGCTGTCGGCAAACCAGTCGTACCAAATAGTGCGTGTGTCGATTGCTGTAACATCACTAGGGTCGTAGTCCTCAAAGTTATAGCACTCGCCAAAGTACTCCGGCTCGCTTCGATTCTCCGTTACGGTGAGTACAACGTCCTCGTCATAAGTGGTTTCGTGGACTTCTTCAATCTTAGAGGTAGAAGCCTTACCACTGCCGCCGCTGTCGCCATCGCCGACCTTTCTCTTCTTCTAACAGTTTTCGGCCACATGAGAGAACTTCCCGCAAACTGTACACTTGGGTTTGTCTCGGTAGTGACAGTCCTTCGTGTTGTGGCCGTCTCTCCCGCAGTGTGTGCAATGCTTCATTTTGCGTTTCGCGCGTCAGCCGGGCTTTCCACTGGAGTTCCCAGACCGAGTGTCTCCCATGCACTGAGTGAGAGAAGGTTTTTGTCCGACGGCTTGATTGACGCTGCCGCCATTGTTCTTTCGTACTTGGCGTCTCCCCTCCTCCTCCTTTATGAAACCAATAAACTTGAGCGAGCTCACCGACTTCCGCGGGTCCATCTGTTGGTCTCCAAACTCCCCTCCAACATACGATTGTGTGAACGCATCCCAAGAACGTGGGAGTGCCCACGCGATGAGGATCTTGAAGTACTCGTCATCCACCGGCATGCGAGTATTGCATACCTGAATGAGACGTTCCCACTGGCTCGTCATCTGGTGTAGCAACTCTGTTATATTAGTGTTCTCATCGGAAACGATATGGTTGAGAGTGTAGAGGAGAGTAAAATAGGTGTTTAACCCTTTTGTCTGGTGCACGGTTTCAAGGTTCGCCCAGATCTGTGCCGCCGTTTCACAGCGGTGCGTATGATCCATTTGTGACTCTGTTATATTATTCGTGATGAGCGTCTGGGCATAACTGTCGTTGTTGTCCCAGGCTTCCGCGTTCCGAGGACCTGGAGGGCGCGGGAAGGATCCGTCGACGTACTGACATACGCGAAAGGAACATAGCATTCTCATCATCCTCTGGCGCCAGTTCGTCCAGTTCTCATCGTTCAGCGGCTCAATCATGCAAGTCACCTGCGAATCTGAGCCTCTGACTTCAGTAATAAAGAGTTCCTCCTCAGATGAGGAGGGATCCTCGAGCTCGGCCTCGTCCTCGAATCGATGGAATTGATAAGGAGGCATGATAGGGGTGTGTTAATTCTCGTGCAGGGAAAGGGGAATTGTTTGATTATAGAGTAATATGATATCCTGGCCTGAGGTTTTTAAGCTATGGGGCCAGGGCCCATAACCTGAAGGAATATATTATATGTTTGGCTCCCGAAGGGAGTGAGCGAGAGATGAGCGTCCGTATGAAGGAGCTCTGCCCCTTATCGATAAGCCTGGCGTAGTCTTTACATGTAAGCTACTGCACGTGTGGCTACCATATTTGGAACAATCCGTAAACGGAAATCAGCCTTACTCAGCCAGATAGTGCCGACCAATATTCCTACACTATGCCTTGTTCTCTTTGTGTCCACTCCTTTGTCCGTGTACAGAACAATGCATCCTTGTATTTACTGTGACTTGCTGTTACCAGTGTCACCCTCTGTAAGAGTATAAGTAGTGTACCCTGTACGCTCTGGCACCACACCAGTTATCATCTGTTGTGTGCCAGACTTCACATCTGCTTCACCTGCAAGATCTACTCTGTTGCTGCTTCCAGCCTACCAGCATATCTCACCACAGTCACCTTAGTCCACTGTGAGTATGCCCTCTATGTATGCTGTTCTTCACCCCGCCCCAACACCCCGCCCCAACATGGCTTGCAACACCCCGCCACCGCCAACCCGCCATTTGTCCCTGCCCCAACACCTCGCCACTGCCAACCCACTGCGCCACCCCAACACTGCATGCAAGACCTTCGGCCCAATGTCAGTTCCTTTTTTTTCTTCTTTTTTTTTTCCCTGCTCACCCCAGACATTGCAGGCCATTTGTGCACCATGGTTCGCAACACACCACCACCGCCAACCCACCGCGCTGCTTCAACACGGCACGCAAGACCTTCGGCCCAATGTTAAGTTTTTTTTTTTTTTTTTCCCATTCACCCTGCACGTTGCAGACCCATTCATCCCTGCCCCAACACCCCGCCACCGCCAACCCAGCACCTCCCCAACACGGCACGCAAGACCTTGACCGCCCACCCACCTCCACACTGCCCAAAACGGCAATCCGACACAGCACGCAATGGCACCCCAACCCCCTGCCACGTCACACAACACCCCGCCGACCCGCCATGCCCCTTCAATGTGGCACACACGGCTCAGCCACCACCGACACCCACGCCGACTCACCGCCATGCCAAGACCCTGCCACTGCCGACCCGCCGCGTCGCCTCAACGTGGCGTGCAACACCCCGCCACCTGCCGACTCACCGCCGCGCCAAGACTCCACCACCACTGACCGCCACATCACCCCAATGCGGCGTGCAAGACCCCGCTTCCCCAACACAGTAGCCCCTGCCACGTCACAACCCCGGCCTCGTCACCGTCACCCCGACATCCACACCACCACATCCACACCGCTTCCATCCCTACAGTAGTACTAATATCATGTATCTGTTTTAAATAATATATTATTTTTATGCATCAAATAATGTGGCAAAATTGGTGTGACTGTGACTTGGTGTGACCTGACTATGATATGACCCAATATATTTGGTAAGAGATATTTGACTAATATATTATAACTAATAATAGATATGATAATGTGATGTGATTTGGTCAAAGATATGATAACCAATCATATGACTGACACTTAATTGCCATTTTGATCAACTTGTTGAGCTTGTGAACTGGTCAGCAGGCTGGTCATCGCTCTGTAAGGAGATTGTTGAAGATTTGACATGGCCTGTCAACTGGTCAACTTGCTAACTTTGGCTAACTTTTGGGTGGTTGTACCAGCTGGTACCAGTGAGGAAAGTAACACATCAAAACACTGATGCTATATTCATCCCATGCCAAGAAACCATAGGAGTGGCCATCACCTAAACCTTCAGAAAGTTGTGATGCTATTATAACTAGTTGTAATCACTACAATATGGATAATACATATATACCAGCGACTTATGCGGCTCTTATATGAAAACAGTATATTAACAGGCTTATCTCATCATTACACCCAAAGGCAGTGAACTCCATGATGCACTGATAATGGGGTTACTAGGGATTACCAGGGGTCGGCAAAACCTGCAGGGGTTTAAGGTAAGGGTTTGCCGGGTATGGGTAAGGGTAAGCAATCTCAAACCCTTGCAAACCCATACCCGTACCCGCGGGTATTCCTTCTTTCTTTCTTTTTTTTTTCCTTTCCTCCAACCTCCATCGGTCCCCCCTGGAACCACGCAAACAGACAACAACGACACCAATTCTGCTCGTCTTCAACTCGCTCTTGCGTCTGTGTCTTTGCGCTTGCACTCATCAACTCGTTCTTGCATTCACATCTTTGCGTTTGTACTCTCACCTCAGCACTGTGCCTTGATCACTGCCGCATCAGCACTTCGCCAATGTGTACACCTTCGGATCCCAGTCTTGTCCGGTCTCGCTCCTCTAACCCTAGCAGTCTATGTCTCTGTACTGCCATGTATCCTGTTCCTGCCGCCCTCGTTCCTTGCCCCCTCAGGTCTCATCTGACCTGTCAGGCGCATAGCTGCGCACTATACAGTCCATATGTTGCATTAGGTGTGCTTGGACTTTACCATTTTCTTTCTGTTATCTTTCCACTCTGTCACACGCCGCCGCGCGCCTTCTGTGTCGCTCTGCCTCCTATCTCACACCCTGTATTTCGGCATTCCGACGCCCCGTGGGACGCTTCCCATCCATTTCCGGGAAGGTCTGAGGCACGCACACCTCCGTGGGATTTCCTAGTTATAACCGTATGTGAGCTCCCTAGGATCGCGCCATCTGTTTACCGTGTACAAATACTGCATGCATGTATATAAGACTCGGATTACCTAGCTTGTACGGTATCTTGGTCTTCTTGTAATACCAACACCCTTAAACTCGTCATCCTCTCCCTCCTTGTTCTCATCTGTTTTCTTGTGCGCTTGTCCCTCCTAGGGCAAGTTGCCTTTCGCGCATTCCGCCCAGTGGGACTAGCCCTGGTGCCTCGCCCGGTCACGTGTCCGCAAGTGGCAGCGTACCTTGTTCTCTGCTAAGTCACCCATTGTTGTGTTCGCTGTACTCGTCGCCTAAGTCAGTTAGGAAGTAACGCAACACCATACCACTCCCACCCGTACCGAGTCTTTACGGTCGGTGTCATGTTTTCAACTCTGTGCTATCCCATTCCTAGTCCCACCTGTTCTTTACAGTTGGCGTCACCCCATTTTGACTTTCCCCTGTCATTGCACAGCCATTGCCTCACCATAGGTAGGACTTAGCACAGTACCATACCATATGTACTTAAACACTTAGCTTGATCTGCCCAATACACCGTCCTCACTTTCCTCCTCCTCACCTCAGAGTCACCTGTGTATCCATTACCTCGCACAAATGTCTGCCAAAGTGTCACGCAAGCGAAAGCCCACCAAACGCGTCACTGAAAATGGTGATCCCTTGGCCAGAAAGAAGCCGAAGACGACATCAGCAAGGACTATGACCACTACTAGTATGATGGGTAACTCGGACACTGCAACACCCGCCTCTCCTCCCTGTGCCCAATCCTGCACTCAATGCTCCATCCCCAAAGACATGGACAAGAGTGATGATGACGCCACGTCAAAAACATCTGAACCTGAGCCAATTGAACTGAGCAGTGATGACGACTCCAAGTCTGTGCAAGTGATTGAGGACGACGACACTGAGCTCAGTGAGTGTTGTATTTGGTTTCCAGGTTCTGCAAATTGAATTATTTGCAGATCGGCTATCCAAAGAATGGGACTCACCAATTTACGCGTTCTTCAAGCCCACACCAACGATTGACTATGTTGATCGTCGTAAGGCCCACGCATTCCAGTGTGCTGCCCGAGGTTGCTGCAGCATTGTTCGCCGATTCCTTGACAAGGGCAACGCAACGGCGATGAGCAATCTGCGTCGACACGCAATACGTTGCTGGGGCATTGAGGTTGTGACCATGGCTTACAACACACGCGACTTGAAGGCTGCTCGTGAGGCTCTAAGTTGCAACAAAAAAATTGATGGGACAATTGCTTCGGTCTTCCAACGCATGGCAAAAGGTAAAGTTAGTTACAGTCACCGCCAACATACCAAGGCAGAAGTCTGGTAAGTCACATCCCCTGGTCTTGAGAATAGACACCTAAAACAAGTCCTCAGTGTTGAGCTCATCCGTTGGATCGCAGAGAGTAAACGGCCATTCCAGATCGTGAATGACCGCAGATTCCGCTCCCTTATGAAGACTAGGAGGCCAGAATACCATATTCCATCAGCACAGACCCTGTCACAGGACATCAAAAATGTCTTCGTGCACGTTCATGGAAAGATTGCAAAGATGTTGCAAGTAAGCATGCTTTGATTAGACAAGACACAATTTGCATACTCACCTGAGACGCTAGGAATATCCTGGCAAACTAAATTTTGCCACCGACGCTTGGACCTCACCAAACCACAAGGCATTCGTCGCTATTACTGTTCACATGCACAACACAAAGCCAGTGGTGATGCTCCTGGACATCGTCAAGGTGCTGGAATCGCACACAGGCGCCAACCTTGCACTCGCATTTACCAAGGTCCTAAACAACTTCGGGATTGGGGACAAGGTCAGAACATTCACCTAAGACAATAAAGGAAAATACTCATCTTTTGGAATAGGTTTTGAGTATCACTGCCGACAACACATCCAGCAATGACGCAATGATTGACCAGCTTAGTACACTCCTCGATGACTTCCCTGGCCCTGCGAATCAAACAAGATGTTTCCTCCATATCCTCAGCATCGCAGCAAAATCGATCATCAAGCAATTTGATGTACCAACAGCCAAGAATGGCGCAGTGCTGGACAAGGCGGCACAGGCGCTTGCCGACTTAGCAGATGGGGTCAATATCGAGGAGTGGGAAGAGTACGAGAGACAAGACTGTGATGATGATGAAGTGGACAATCCACCACTGGATGTGTGGGCCGAGTTGCGCGATGGATTGACAGAAGAGCAGAGGGACGACATTGACTTGAGGATCCAGCCGGTGCGATCAATGTTGACTAAGGTGATTTCTATTTCCTGCTTATTGAGCCTGACTAATCATTTTGAACAAGCTGCGCAAGCTGGCAAACGCACTGAAAAACTCGACCACCATTCTCCTCCCACAGTGGTATAATAAAGTTGTCTCCTCTCATCTACCTCGTCATATAATGCCTCGAGACGTGTCAACTCGATGGAACTCGACATTCAACATGCTCCACTTTGCACTCAAATATTGCTTGGCGATCGATGCGATAACCGCGTCACACGACTTTGATCTCTGGAAATATGAGCTATCTCCTGAAGAATGGGGGATTGCAAAAGAACTTAGAGATGTTTTGGAGGTACTTTTTGCTTTATTATTCCTTTTCATCGCTAAATTGTTTTCTTGTAGATTTTCAAGGACGCGACACTCTTCTTCTTGTGTGGCACCCCAAGTCTTGCCACTGTCATCCTGGCAATGGACCATATCGACAAATTTCTCGTCACAACGTCTGACAACTCCCATCAATTCTCTGTCCCCATCCATGCTGCTCTGGTCATTGGCAAGAACACAATCAACTGGTATTACAACAAGACTGACCACTCGGAAGTTTACCGCATCGCCATGAGTATGTACTATCATATTCATGTATTTTCGTTTCTAATGCATGTTATTGGATAGTTCTTCACCTGCGACACAAGCTCACATATTTCAAAACACAAGATTGGGAAGACATTTGGATCAAGACTGCCCACAACCTCGTCCGCGAGGAGTTTGAATGTTTGTATGCCTCAGCAGGTGTCGACTCGGACAATGATGACGACAATACCTCTGCTGTGGGCCCCATTGATAATGTGAGCGGCAGTGAGCTGTTTTTATTTTTCCTCTTATTTTTTCTGATTTACTGTCCTCCACAGTTGCTTTTGTCTTCAAGTAATATATTTGACAACTTACCTGGCCTTGGCTCGACCTCATCTGACATCCGCAATGAACTCAATCACTATCTCGCCACCGATACTGAAGACATCAAGGATGGCCTCCTATGGTGGCATGAGAGACGCGCCACCTTCCCATGTCTATCCCGAATGGCTCAGGATTATCTCTCGATTCCAGGTAAAGTGTCCATCTGCACCTTGGGTCAGAGCTTGTTAGTAGTTACTCACTCTTTTTTAGCAACTTCAATTGATGTCGAGCGTTGACTTCTCCTTTCACATGTATGCAGCCACCTCTCAGTTCACTCGACGCGTGCTCTCTTGTGCGTTGGCATGTGGAGTGTGCTTGGCCTTATCAAAGACAGCGATGTCAAGGGATGCCTTGGTCTAGACAAGGTTTGTGAGGAGGAGGAGGAGGAGGAACTCGCCAAAGACTGGGATGCCATTCCCACTGTTTAGACTCATATTCCTGTTTGCGTTTGTTGTTTCCGCTGCCTCAGTGCAGATAGCTCGAATCATATGTGTGTTAGTGTTGACTTGTCCATGTCCCCATCAAATCCCTGGTGCGCATACGGCATACCCATTCTCAACAAACCTGTGCACAATACAGGCCCTGGCAGGCCCCAACGAGTTCGGTATCCTCCTGAACTATACCTGTGCCTTGCAATTTGATGACAAGCCAGATTACTCCTACTTACGCAAACTCTTTGGCACTTCCACGAGGCGGCGCGAGAAAGTTCGAGCAACTCAGAGCAAATCGATAAGTTGACGATGACAAGCCAGATTACCCCTACTTACGCAAACTCTTCAGCACTTCCACAAAGCGGTGCAAGCAAGTTTTGGAGCGAATCAACAAGTCGACGCAGCGCGAGCAAGTTTGAGCAAGTTTAAGCAACTTGGAGCAAATTGGCGAGTCGACAACAACGAGCTGGATCACTCCTATTTATGCAAACTCTTTGAACACTCGCAAATTGTGATTACTAGTAAACTACCAGTATCAGTATGACTACATAGTGTACAAGTTGAATATCTACCAGATGTGGGTACGGGTACTCGAGAAACCTGTGCGCACCCTTGACCGCACTAGTGTTTCGGCAGCTCCAGCTAACTGGTGGCTGAAGCCAAAGCCACAGCCGGCGGCAATCCCTGCCGAGCCAAGCCACGTGTAACCGAGCTGGCATTTTTAGCCAGCTCCGCTCGAGCTGGCTACTACCGGCTATACCCCACTAAGCTGGCCATAGCCGCACCTCCCTTGACGACGTCCATGCTCTATGTGCACCTCACTTGTCTCACTCACTCATCCTTGCCATCTGAATCCTTACCTTCGCACATCCGGACAGAATTCGCATCCTCTTACACCCACCTCAGGTCAGGACAGATCGGCAATGTGCTGGTCCTGGGAGTTATGCAGCTGCAGTTTTGCCTCCGTCGTTAAGGAGTTGGACGACGATCTCACCCGCACGGTGAGTATTTTTTTCACTTGTCGCCACTGTCACAGCTCATTGACTCATAACTAACACCCACATTTATACAGATATGTGGCCTCATTCCCATCGAAGATGACATATCCATCCTGGACAACGCCCAACAGCCCCTCCACTCTTTCCATGAGAAGTCCGTCGCCCTCAATTGGAATAGATGCACTTGCTTCGTTGTCATTGGGCTTCCACGCCTTGATTCATGTACGCCCACCTGCCCTTTCTCCGATTTGGAATGCTGACTGGCCCCATCCTAGCTTCCTCGGGATGGCCAACTTCGTTCGTCGTGTCACTAGGGATGCCGGGGTCCGGTCCGGATTGGGGTTCGGACCCGAACCGCACCGGACCGCACCCCGGGTTCGGTTCGGTCTGGGGTGCAGTTCTGAGCCCAGCATCCGGGTCCGGTTCGGGGTTCGCCATTGACCGAGGTTGATCTGAACCCGGTCCGGACCGGACTGCACCCCAGACTGATGGTGTTGATCGATTTTTTGCAAAAGTGATCGCAAACAGATTTCCCGACTCACATTTCTGAGTCGTTCAGAGGCAAAGAACGTATATTAGGAGTTGATACACATGACGGAGACTTCAAACAGTGTCTACATCCCCGCCCTCACCCGGTTGCCTTCACCATCCCCGCCCCGTCGTCATCACCATTGTCGTCGCATGTCGCCTTCATCGTCACCGTTGAGATCATCGGAGTCATCGCGGTCGTTGCCTCGCTCTTGATGCGGTCACGGTCGTCGCCGCCGTTGTGATGGTTGTCTTCATCGTTGCCTCGCAGTCGTCGTCGTCATCACCACCGTCGCAGGCGCGGTCACTGTGGTCGTTTGTTGCTCCGCCGTTGACGTGGTCGCAGTCATCGTTGCCACCATTACCATTGTCGTCGCGTTGTTGTCATTGTCGCTGCTACCATTGTGGTCTTCGTCATCTTCATCGTCGCCTCGCGGTCATTGTAGCAATGGGCGTGGTTGTGTCGTCGCTACTTCTGTGCGGCTGGGCCGTCGTCGTTATCGCCAGCGCGACCATAATCATTCTGATCGACCCTGTTTTTGAGGGAGTCAACATCTAGCAGTGTTAAGGGCGTTGTAGGTGCGGAAGTATCACGAACGTAAGTACCTCAATTGCAGCTATGTATCCCTCGAGAGCGGCCATGCCCAGGGAGCCTCCGGTGGTGATACAACCTATTGAGAGTCTATTCATTTCCTTTAGTTCTGTGTCGCCTACAGCGAAGAAGCGATTGACGAGGAGAGGGGTGCCGTCACAACCGGGTGGACCGTAAGTGATGAACCCGAGACGGAGTTGCTAAGAATGTTGAGAGATACAGTATTCGAAAGTGGAGTGGCAGTGGGAAATAATGACCTATCGGCGGTGGGGTTGTACGTGGCTGCGTCGGGGTCGTCACAGTCGGGATCGCACGGGACCGAGACACCGTCGTGATGGAAGCCATTGCTTGTGGTTGGGGTCTTGGTCGTCGATAGCGGTGAGGCGTCTACCATTGTTGCACCCCCACAGCAGCGAGAATGAATACTGCGAAAACGACCGTGACAGCGCCAAGGAAGGCAGTTTTACCTCTGCGCATGGGGGCGTGTTACACTGGAAAACATCCGTGCTGGGACTCGTTACAGTAGTAGACTGGCAGGACAATGGAGCGGCACAGTACTGTATAGAGTCGACTGAGTCAAATAACATTGTTGTTGATTGGAATGGAATGTGGGAAAGCTTCCCACGTTCTCCCCCTTCACTGGACCTCCTCCTCCACTTTCTGAGCCCACCCGCCGCACTCCTGTTCTCCCATAACGGACTCAGGATGCTACCCCTCCTGCGTGAAAGCCCCTGAATGGGAGAAAAAGCATGCGTATTTTTATTATATCCCTGAATCGTTCGAGTTCTAATATTGATCGCAGGCCCTCCTGCTGCCACAAAATCGCCGTGGCACGACCACAACCATCCACTGCACAGAGACAGCGTCATTCCATGACCCCTTCCCACTACCGCCCCTACCATCCCCACATTATCTAACGTAGTCGTAAGTCCGAACCCGTCCGTTCTTTGCATCCCTAATGACTAGCTATTATTGTCCTTAGACATTGCCAACAGTGCAAAACCACTGCCCACGTCCCCTAACCGCGTCACTGCCACCTCCACGCACTCTCCGACGCAGCTGCAACAAGCCCGTGCCCCCATGCAATCCATAAGCGATGATGGGGAGGCGGAGTGACGACGTCAAGGCGATAATGGCAAGACTGTAACAAACGACTTCAAGGCTACAATGGCCAAGACGGCGGCAACGACATCACAACGTCGACGACGGCAGGACAACGCAACACGACCCTGGCAGCGGCGGCAGCGAGATGGTGCAGCGACAGCGGCAAGATGGTGCAGCGACAGCAGCAAGATGGTGCAGCGACAACGACGACAACGACGAAGGTACGGAGTGGGCACAGTGACGGTATGTGAACGCTACTGTACTTGTAGCAACTTGCAGATAGGTTATCCTATTCACGACGATGGGGTGGCAGCGGCGACGATCCAACAACGACCGCAATGACTCGGACAACGGCGACAGCGACATCGGATCGCCACCACGTGGAACGGCAGTGGCGACGATCCGACAACAACCGCAACGACTGGGACAATGACATCGACACTGGATCACCACGCCACCTATTCTCTTGCCTCCATCTCGTCTCTCACCTCGTACACACAGGCACACATTCTCTGTCGATGGGTTTCACGCGGGCGCGGTTGCTTGTGCTGGTAGATAGCTGTAGAACTTCTGTAAAATGTTTGAGAACAATTTTAGAGTTTTTTTTAGAATTTTTGTGAGGTTCAGGGTTCAGGTTCGGGTTCAGCCATGTCTGAGCCCGAACCGCACCTGAACCGGACCGGACCTCAGAGAGGTTCGAGGTTCGGCCTGAGAGCCCAAACCGGACCCGGGTCCGGTTCAGGGTTTGGGAAAAAGAGTCTCCGAACCGGACCGCACCGGACCGCGGCAACCCTAGCTACGCCCATATTATCAACCTGTGTGCCGCTCGTGTCATCGTGTCTGTCTCCAGACCCAACAATTCTGGTTCGGGAGATGCGGCTTTGAGTTATGACGACTCTGACAATGACAATGATGATGATGATCACAATGATCACAATGATCACAACAGCCTTAAAGGTGACGTCGATGACTTGGAATTATCTGATCGTTTTGACGATGAAGGCAGTACGTGACTCGGAGCTTGGTCCGCAGGGCTCAAACGCAACCCCATAAAGTGTGCTCGGAATCTCATTCGTCTCTTCCGTTCTTCAGACTAGCGCAAGCTGGGATTTCAACAATGTATTATAGACGGGAACGCGCAAGGTTGGTTCACCGAGAAGAAACCCGATGGCACCCGCCAACCGCTCCTCGTCCCACAAGTAGAACTTCTGAGAGACGTGAAAACGAGGTGGGATTCTGTGTATCTTATGATCCGTCGTCTCAGAGCTCTTCAGCCGGTACGTTCGTTTTACCAATTGGCCAGTAGAGACTAACTTAATATCTAGGCTATCGTCCGTTATTTTGCGACCGACTTACCCGACCACTCTCATTTTGCGTTGTCGGAATTGGAGTGGGATATCCTGGAAGGATTGGAGACAGTTTTGCAGGTAAGTTAGTTAGCCGTTTTCTCAGGACGGTGCTCACTGTACCAACAGGTCCCTCATAGGTGTCAACAAAGCATGTCTTCCGAATCGATGCCAGTCTTATCGCACGCTATCTCGAATTTTGAGATACTCATGGCCGAATGGGAAAATATTGGTGAACAACATCCCGTCCTCAAGCCCTGGATGGACGTTGGTCTGGAATGGGCGACAAAGTATTATATTCAAATGGACGACACAGAAGCCTACATTGTCTCCATGTGTGAGTCGCAGATCGACTATTACCTCTGATGCTGACCTTAAAGCTGACTCCAGTCCTCAATCCCTCCATGTGCTTCTTGTGGATTGAAAGCCAGTGGGACGAGGGGTACATCCAATGTCTGAAGGCTACCATTTTGAAGACTGTAAGTACCATACTGCACCTGCTATCTCAGCCCCTCAACCCTCTCATGCAGATGCACCGGTACTGTAACCAGAGGTCGTCGGCGGATGCAACCACAGCGTTCAATCCCCCTGCGCAACCCGCACCAGTCGCTACAAACGAACCATCTTCAACATGCTTCAAAATAAAACACTCTGTTTACGACAAGAAACCAACTCAAGTGACTAGTGTGGAGGTTGAATTCCGGGACTACACTACAGCGGGGACCACTTCCGACAAGACTGACATCCTGCGGTTCTGGGAGGTGCGTTTCTCATTCGAACATTATTACTACTGACTTACTCTCTGGAAGGCCAACAAGACAGAGTTCCTGACTCTCTTTGCGATGGCCATGGACTACCTCCCCATCCAGGCGATGTCTGTTCCTTGTGAACGCATGTTCTCGTCGGCAAAGGAGACGGACACCGCAAGGCAAAACTGGATCAGCCCGATCCTGATGGAAGCTCTCCAACTACTCAAATTTGCGCTCAAGAAAGAGCACCTCAACTTCATGGACAGGTGGGCAACATCGGAAGAGGCTATGCTGCCGAAGAGCGCTTCCCAACCCCTCAGCTCTCTCCTCGTGGGCGATTCGGAAGCTGTGTTGGATAACATGTTGTACGAGTTTGGTACATATGATGTTAATTAGCTATGCCTCTCCTCGGCCTTGGAACCTCGAATAACAGTATATTGCCATCATTGGAGCTGACATCAGAGTTAAATACAGTGTGTTGATTGTTGGTCGAATGCCCCTTACACCTCTTTGTTTTCACACACTTCAAGTTGTCGACGATGGCCACGCTCACTTGAAAACCACAACAAACGTTTGGGAAACGATCCGTTCAAGGATCTGTTCCTCAACTAGGTTTCGTACATGTCGGCGGCTGGTACAGAATTGGAAAGCTGCTTGGTTCTGGCGGATCTGGTGTGTCCAACTTTAACTCAAGTTCGACACCATTCTGAGCTCGTCTAGGGAGTGTCTATCTAGGGAAAGATATCAGGACGGGAGCTGAAATTGATGACTCACCGTCAACGCTCCGTCACTAATATGACGTGTATACAGCACTTACTGGCTGCGCAGGTATCTCTCCAGTATGCTGGTATGGGAAGGAAGGCACACACAAAGTCATCATTTTGGAGCATCTTGGAACCTCACTTAGCGATTTGGTCGGCGAACAACAGGTCGACCACAGCAAGGCATTCATATACACCTCCCAAATGGTGTGTTCGCTGCATACAAAACAGATCTGCTAAACTTTTTCTTGCATGTCCAGCTCTCAGCAGTCAAGTCATTACATAGTCGGCACTATGTCCATTGTGACATCAAGCCCGGAAATTTCGTTGTTCGAGCCAACAATCCTCACCCTGCTGTCTTCCTCATCGACTTTGGTTTGGCATGGCTATTCCGCAATCCTGCGACCTGTTTACACATCCCATACTCCACAGATGAGTCGATAGTCAGCACTCTTCCATTTACGTCCAGAAATGGCCAGCAAGGCCACGCCCAATCGCGTCGCGATGACCTGGAGTCTCTCGTCTATACTATCATTTATTCAGCTCGTGGTGACTTGCCTTGGACGACCATTTCCGGTCGGGAGGTGGTCCTCCAGAAGAAAATGTCGATCATGGCAGAAGAGCTGTGCCAGGGCTTACCCGCTCCCTTCTGCGAATTTGTTGACTATGTCTATTCTCTCGACTTCAGTGCGAAACCGGACTACCAATATCTTCATTCCATTCTCTTGCAGTGCTCGGCAGCCACTGACCACCCTGCCAAAGCGCTACCCTTGCCCCTTTGCTCCCCTGTCCGTGTAGACCGCACACCTGTTTTCAGTGGTAGGGTGTAAGCAAGCCTTATACTGTTACATAGGGATTACCACGGGTCACCCCCGGGTAATTTTGGGGCTACCCGTACCTGTACCCGCCGAAACCCGTACCCGCGACTACGGGTATGGGTACCCATGCATACGGGTATGGGTACCCGTGCATACGGGTACGGGTATTCATGGGTTTGGCGGGTACTTGCGGGTTTGGTGGGTTACCCATAACCCGCAGGAGTATAGAGGCCATCGGCCCATTGTATGCGGTGATAATACGAGTATTTACAATTTCAGATACAAACAGACACCACTACTAGTACCCATAACCGTATGCCGCTGTCCTATGGTCATGGTAAGACCTCATCGCTGTCGCGTTGCGTCATCATCCCCCCTGCAGCTGCAGGACTCGGCCTCCGCCGCCTCCGCATCTTCCGCAGTCGCCATCGCCCCACCGTTGCCATAATCGTCTGTCGCCTCAGGGCGATTGCCACCGTCGTTGTCTCGTAGTCGCACCATCTCCTCATGGTCACCTGTCGCCGTCGTAGTAGTCGCCTTGTCGGTGTGATCGTAATCGTACCCCGTTGCCGTCGTAGTCACCATGGTCGCCTCACCGTGGCCGCCTAGTCGCCATGGTCGCTGTGGTCGCTGTGGTCGCCTCATTGAAGGTGTCGAAGAGGTCGCCTCGTCGGCGTGATCGTTGTCGTCTTTACCACGTGTGTTGTGGTCGGCGGTCACAGTCGATGTCGTCGTCACCTCGTTCAGTTGTCATCCAACGTGGTCAAGTCATAGGTCAACACAGCCCACCGGCACAGTTGTCGGCGCCGCGTCGTCACGCGTTGTCATGTGGTTTTGTTGAACGGTCGGGGCCCTATGTTAAGGCCAATAAACAAGTACAACGTCGGTAGAAAACGTAGTGAATACAAAATGCAAAACTTAGCGTCTCAGAAGCTGCATACACTTGAGAATGCCGAGACCCGGGCCAAATAATAATGACTTGGAAGGAGAGGTGAAGTGAGGGAGAGAAGCGCAGATGGCCTGAGATGGGCCACCTGTGGTGCTGGAAGAATGTGAGAGGAGACAACCTGGATAAAATGGGCATCTACTTACATTGCCACCGATGCGGGCATGCCAGTGCCGAATAGAGGCGGCACGAGACACGGGAACGTATGGCTAGTCTATGTTTGTGAGACGAAAATATGTGCGTCGTTGTCATCCTGCTGCGGTGCAATGCCAGTGGGCGAGATCACGAATGACGAAACCTAAAGACAGAGTGAGTGAGATTACATGTGGATGGATGGGATGGGAGGATGGGATGGGATGGGATGGGGAAAATGCGAGAGAAATCGATGAGCCGATGATGGCGAGGTAGTGCGACTCACCTGTTGGATGTTGTGGGAATGACTCAGTGAGTCCGATATAGGCAGCTAAGCACACGGAGATGATCCGACGCAGCCCGAACGAAAGGAGGGAATGGGTCGTCGTAAGTGGCATGTTGCCGCTTAGTCGTACCCGCGGGTACCCGGGTACCCGGGCCACGGGTACAGGTTTTGCACAGGTTGGGAAATCGCTACCCCGACCCGTACCCGCATGACCTGTACCTGCGACCCGTCACAGGTACGGCCAACCCGTGGTATTCCCTAATACTGTATGAATAACACGTAACCGGTACTGACTACATTTAGTCTTCGTTCCTCAACCCACACAAACACTCTGTCGTCTGATAAGATATTCCGCTCACCCGCTCTCGCAATAACGCCTTGGAAATAGACTATGGCACTACTTCGTTCGGTGTGTGGTTCGTGTAGACTATTTCTGTTGTAGTTTGGTGTCGGGCCTGTGCTCTGTAGTCTTTTTATTGTCTGACCACCATTGTCATTATTGTTGTGTGTAATGTACTCTTGGTTGGATATTTGTTGGCATTGGGCTGTGGCCCGTGGTTTCATCAATTGGTCTGGTTTAGCATTACACTGGTTTGCTTTGTACGACTGTTCTGTGTCTGTTTCCCTTTCTACTGCGTTGTGCTTTCGCTTTGCGAGCTCATTTTTCGTGCGTGCTTTGGGTTCGCCCAACCTTTCACATTATATAATGGTAGCAACACAAGTCGAACTTTTTACGTGACTTCAGAAGTCGTGTTCACCACTCGTCTCCTGAAAGACGCTCTCATCCGATGCTCTTATCCCACCCCACCTCTCCCCTAATTGGTACGCACATATATACTCATACTTACACCTCACGTTCCCATTTCTTTCTTTCATAGATACCTTCATCTTCCCCAGTCGAGGGCACACTCAGAATACTCACCCTCGTTCTCACACCTTCAGGCGGGATTCACATCCTCTCACACCCACCTCAGGTCAGGACAGACCAGCAATGCGCTGGTCCTGGGAGTTATGCAGCCACAGTTTTGCCTCCGTCATTAAGGAGTTGGACGACGATCTCACCCGCATGGTGAGTATTTTTTTCACTTGTCGCCACTGCCACAGCTCGTTGACTCGTAACTAACACCCACATTTATACAGATATGCGGCCTTGTTCCCATTGAAGATGACATATCCATCCTGGACGGCGCCCAACAGCTAGTGTTTTAAAGTTCAGTACAGTCCCAGTTTTCCTCCTTAAATGAGGAAAACTGGAACTGGAACTGGTTCCATTTTCACTGAAGTATCTCAGAACTGGAACTGGAACTGCATTGTACCGGTTTTATGTGGTACTGGGTCAGTCTGAAACCAGTCAGTACTGGTTGCAATCAGGACTGATCTCAACCAGTAGAAACCGGTACTATACCGGTACTTCCCAAGGTACACCACAACTTTTATTTTGACCTTATACACTACTACACCTGTACATGAGGTATTATAACTAGCTACTACTACAATACTACTGGTCAGAATGCCCGTCGCAGGGCGAGCCGTCGCGTCCGAGCCGTCGCGTCCGAGTCGTCGTGTCCAGTCGGTTTCGTGTCCCGTTGTCGTCGTCTCGTCGATGTCGTCGGTGTCGTCGGTGTCGTCGTCGGTGTCGTCGTCGTCGTCGTCGTCGTCGTCGGGGTTGTTGCTGTTGTTGACATCGTCTTGCCATTGTCGATGGCAAGGCGGTGGCGGCGGCGGCGGGGGTTGGTGGCCGTCCAATCCGTCGTGTCGCCTTGTCGTTGTCGTTGTCGTCGCTATCGTCGTCGTCTTCATGGTTGTCGTTGACACCGTCTTGCTGTTGTCGATGGCAGGGCGGCGGTGGGGGTTGATAGCGCGTGCAGCTCGGGGCTGCGCATCGGGGGACTTGAAGCACAATAGAGAAACTGACTAAGCAAGGCGAGTGCACGAAGAGAACAAACCGGCATCACCCGGCCTGGGAATGAATCGGCAAACCCCGCCTGCCACTTACGCAGACGACAGCCCTTCCCAGCCGAACGACCAACCGCCAGTATCATCGCAACGCAAGTCCCAGACGCAACGGCGGCGGCACCCACAGGCCGCGACGACGGCGACGACGACGGCACCGACGACGACAGCGGCGACGACGGCACCGACGACAACAGCGGAGACGATGGCACCGACGACGACAGCGGCGACGACGGCACCGACGACTACGGCGACGACGACGACGACGGCGACGGCGACGACGACGACGGTAACGACGTGACAGACGGCGGGGGGCAATGACGAGCAGGCTTGTAGATTACAGATAGGACAATGTATTCGAGTAGATGTACTGTAGATGTATACATCTAAAACCTTTACTGTAATGGGTATCACTCGGACGCGAAACCGGTACAGACCTGTCTGAACCGGTTTTATGCAGTTTTGTTCGATGCCCAGAATGTCCAAAACCGGGAACCGGGGTCATGGACAATTTCGCAAAACCGGAACCGGCAGTTCCGGTTTTGGTCGGTTTTTCCCGATACAGTTCCGGTTTTTTTTCGGTTTTATGTACCGAACTTCCGAACACTACCAACAGCCCCTCCGCTCTTTCCATGAGAAGTCCGTCGCCCTCAATTGGAATAGATGCGCTTGCTTCGTTGTCATTGGGTTTCCACGCCTCGATTCATGTACACCCACCTGCCCTTTCTCCGATTTGGAATACTGACCAGCCCCATCCTAGCTTCCTCAGGATGGCTGACTTCATTCGTCGTGTCACGCTCTCTCTCCTTTTTGCTTCTCACCCTCAAAACCATCACAGAACATCTCAATACGTCGCCGGTCTCATTGGCTCCGGTCTCATTGTCTTCGCCCTCTTACAACTCCTCTCCACAACGTGCCAGTTCGTTTACTTCTTCAGAAGACCGACATCGTTCAAGGACGCCAATCGGCGCTACTTCTGGACGTACGAGAAGGGACTCCACCGAGTACACCGCTGATGGGTCGCACCCCACACACGGATCTTTGAGCTGCTCCCTAGATTTACTACAAAAGCATGCCTGTTATTAGAGTACTAAATGAATACTGCGTGGTGTAACAAAAAAAAAGATTATGGCTGCCAAACTGTTCGGGCTGAGACCTGCATCGCGACTGAAATTGAGACCACGCAAAACAGCCAGCTTCGAGCTGGAGCCACGAACAAGCCGGCGTTTTGGCCAGCTTAGCCCAGCCCGGCTTGGTAGCCACAGTGCCTAGGCTTGGCTCGGTCCAGCAATCAATCCGGGCCGGCTTCTTACAGCTTGGCTCCGGCTCGGCCCGGCTACATGAGTTGCCAAAACACTAGGCTGCACCCCCCAAATGGGCCAAACCCCCCCATCGACCTGCGTCAACCCACGTCAACCCCTACCACTACCCGCATCAACCCCTACCCCTGGCTAAAGGGTAGGGGTAGGGGTTGGGTCAAAATTACCCCAGGGTTACCCCTGGTAATCCCTAGGGGTTACAAATAATATACAATCATGCTACAACAAACCATAAGGACTGTAGTGACTTATTTGTCATGCTGGTATTGTGAAGATATAATATGGATACAACCATGCTATGACAAGCCATAGACATCATGGTAACTTATTTGCAATGCTCATATTGTGACAATATAATCT
The DNA here is from genome assembly GCA_021525015.1 of Lactarius pseudohatsudake. Taxonomy (NCBI): domain Eukaryota; kingdom Fungi; phylum Basidiomycota; class Agaricomycetes; order Russulales; family Russulaceae; genus Lactarius; species Lactarius pseudohatsudake. Next base: position 175,286 of record JAKELH010000117.1, on the reverse strand, counting down.
GGATACAACCACACTATGTGTTGGGATTCAGCCTGGAATGGACATGGTCCGGAAAACCGAGGCTAGACTCATATATTATATAATCGTAATATTACTGTAGCTAAACGATTATCTAAGAATATATCTTGGGGAGAGGAGCAATACACTCTCCTCAGGACCTCCACGCTTGTACACTGTTCACCTAACCGGCTGCCTCCACAAATAACTACAGGTTATGGGCCCTGGCATAGCCAGGTGAACATGTACTCAATATATTTTCATTTCCCACATCATATCTCTGGGTACATATTGAAGCCCCTATCTCGTGCGAACTCATAACCAGAGTCAATACCCTCTGAGCGAGGACACCTGATGATACAGGCATCTAGGCAGTCCAAAGCACAAGAAAGTTCAACCATGCACGAGAACATTGGAACACATTATCATTATTATCCCCTATTTCTATACTTGCATAACCTCAACCCAAGGACACTGGCATCCAGCACAGATGAATGACGCCGGCACTTTGAGAGTCTGTGATGTGAGAAAGCATCCAGCATAGCTGGATGAAGTAAGCATCCCTAACATGCAGGCCAGGATCACTCACAGAAGTACACACAATGTGCTGTACTTATCTTTGAGTGTCCTACACCCACGTAATTTGAACCTTCATTGCCAAGGACACCTCGATAAGTGCCCTGTGACCCCATTCAAGTGATGTGAACATCCACCAGACTATCCGAGTCATCGAGGATACCTCGACAAGCGGCACAAAATAGGTGGAAGTTGTGGCAACACTGTTAGCATAGAGCAAGGTGCCACAAGGCATGTATCTGTGCAAATAGGCACAATGGCCCCGTGAATGTCGCGGGGAGGTATATGAGTCAATACCGTAACACCACACACAACTGATTATTCTGTGACCTCATGGAAGAGTACAGCGTGCACATAAATATTGCGAATATCATGCATGTCCTCACAGATGAGTGGAGCATTGCTATATTGAGTAGATCGGGCTACATGACGTCTGACACCGTGAATATCACGGGCAGACCGAGCTGCATGGTGAAAGACTTCACTGCATCTTATTGGGCTGCGGAGAAAGTTCCATGTGCCTATATGACACCCAAACAAATATATGTTGCCAAGGACACCTCGACGAGTGCCATGCAATATTCACATGCGCAGTGACACCACAAATGTCGCAGGCAGATCTATAAGTGTGCACACCAGCATGAGCCTGATGGCCATAGTATATACAATTAACTTCAGTATTTGTCAACCATACTTCAGCAGATCACGATTCTTGTGCAACATCCTCTTCACACATAAACCCCCTTATTACTCAAAACGAGCAACAACCATGTGGGCAATAGCCCAGCATGAAGGAACACTGTGAAAGACAGAAAATTGATGCACATGTTCGCCAGCACAAGAAAAATGGCCATGGGCCAGCGTTGTGCAATTTACACAAGTTGCTTGAGCAATGGGCCCAGTGCCGAGTATGCATTGACCTGAAAAGGATCGTTGCCGCCACCGGTACCATAGGTACCGAGATGAGCAAGAGCACGCAGATGAATAAGAATAATAAAAGTGAGTTGTATTTGAAGAATTTAATGCTTACAGAGATACTACAGATAATACATGTGCACAAGGGTGGTAGCTAAACCAGACCCAATAACTGAGCACATGAAAAGTTCTCCCATAGGGAGACTTACCTGAAATGCAGGTAACGTGTACAGTCCATGATGACGGCGTGCAGGCCCACGGAGCCCGATATCCCCACAGGGGAAAAGTTCTCCCACTGGGAGACAACATTGTACCTGAGAAATGTCAAAGGTGTGTTAAAGATATGCCAAAACCGGCATGGTGTGACAATATCCAAAAACCATCGGGAGCATGTCAAAGATGTGCTACACCGTGACCTTTGGAAATACCAGTTCTGTCCAGAACAGAAATAGAAATACCAGTTATGTCTGTGAAAACGGATTAAGGCTGTAAATGCAGCAAAATAAAAGTGCGTTCCCTAAGAGGGAAAGACTGGGTTGCACAGGAAGTCACATACTACTTGACGCACCTTGGAGTGGATGAAAATCCCCACGTGCGATATGCATGGGCAGAGGGAAAGTGTACATAAAACACCGCTTTGAGGACCTGGTACCCTGGTGGCCAAAACGGTCAACCAGGTGGACCCTGAGACCAACATGGTCCAGCGGAAATGATCACTGAAGACAGCCAAAGACCATTCAGCACCATGACACGTAAATGTGTGACAAACTTACCTCTCTAAATTTCCATTTTCTGATTTTGTCTCTTCACCCAAGCTGTCATTGTGATCACACCAAAATACACAGAATGAGGGGGAGTTGGAGAAATCACTGAAAACTAACACCCTGTCCATTGGCATATCAATCAGCATCTCATAGGACGCACAGCCTGGGCATGATCCCTGGGCTATACCCAGTGGGCAACGGCATGGAGAGGAAGACAGGCGACGAAAACCCACCAGTCATACACCACGCAAAATGTGAGGTATTCGCACAGTTTGCCAATGTTCTCTGATACAGAGGGCAAAGCCATGCATCCAACAGAGATGCTTGGGGACAAGCATTTCCCGAGTGGACAGCTGTCATATTTGCCAGCGTGAGACAGACAACATATGCTAACATTGTGCTGAGCAGAGGAACAACTGGGGAAGAGATTCACCCAGCATACCTCGCAGACTCGTCGACCTGAGTAATGTCACGTCGAATATACACTGCACACGGACACTGGACCCCATGAACATCACGGGAAGATAGATAAAATTGAGTTACTTACTCAATGGGAACTGCATGTAACATCCTCTTCGCATGTGTATCACCCCTATAGCTCAAAATGAGCGACAATGTCTATAACATATGGGCAATAGCCCAGCACAGGCAAAATAGATGGCCATAGGCCAGCCATGGGGTGTCAGATAATTTAATGGCCCTGTGGATCGCGTGCAGTACGTGCGCATAGCACAACTGTCAACTATAAGTCAACAGAAACACAAATTGTGCAGCTCAATATGAGCAATAACAAAATCAGTCATGTATATGAACGGACCAAATTTGGTGACGTACCCTTCGTGTTGCCGCAACCCAGCTCACTGTGAGTCAGCTCACACAGTCATGGCTTTTGCTGAGTTGTGACCCAACAGGTCATGTGAGCCATTCCAACCGACTCAACTCAGCTTTGTTGTCGACTTGTTGTCGAGTCACTAATTCCCTAGTACCCGTACCCAGCAAAACCCGTACCCATCTTCAATGGTACAGTTTCCCGTGGGTAAGGGTACGGGTTCCCGTGGGTACGAGTCAGGGGTCTCAGGGTTGACAGGCTTTGTATTTACTATGGGTATGGGTACACAAAGTATAATACTGTATAACTAACCAATTGCCCTCCCGGCTGCTGCCTTCGTCACCACCGCTATTTTTACGATCCAGCCGGATCGGTCGTGCTGTAGGGCAGAGGGTCGAAGGTTAAGGGTTCGTTGTGAGTGAGAGTGACAAGGCAATCAAGCCAAAGAGTGAAGTCGACAGAGTCGATGAAGGGGGAGCGTTGTCTCACTCGAGTTAGAGCAGGAACTAGCTGGGATTCAAGAAAGTTTAGACAAGACTACTACAGACATTTCGGCCTTGTACTTATAGTTATACAAACTGGTTATTATTGTTACTATTTTCTATGTGCATGAGCCAGGAGCCTACACAAGCGCTCCGCTGGCAATTCTTGTCGTTTGCTGTCAGTCCGACTTCTCACTGGTCGCGTCACATGTCACGTGATCGTGACACAGCCCCTCTACTAGACGAAGGTGTCCTGCCTTCTACTTCGCCTGTCGGGAACGAGCGGCGGCGGCCTATATCCGCGCGATCGTATGGTATGAAACGGGTTCCCATCGTTGGCGTAGAACAAGGGACTTGATGAGTACAGTCGTTGGCAAAGCGGGGATGTCGACTGGGAACGAAACATCTACTTCCGCGGAGGCAAAACTGGTGGGGCCTAGGGCAGTCGTGCGATGTGTGCTGTCCCGCGCAATAGAGGCAGTGAACGTCACATGGGGCCTCATTGTGCAAGGATTCCTGCATAGCATGGGTTTACAAACCCGTGCGGGTAAGCGCTACCCGTCATACCAGGTATGGGTACGGGTCAGTCACACGGTACCCGCGCCAGACCCGTACCCACTGTGTGGGTTTCATGGGTTTTTTCGAGTACGCTATGACATTTATTTACTACATAGACATAGACATGTGCATATACTACTGCTAGCTAGTTACTACTACCAGTCTTCATGAGAATGCCAGTGCCCATCACAGAGCCCGCTGTCGCGTCCGAGTCGCCGAGTCGTGTTGTCTTGCGCGTTGTCCGAGTTGCTGTTGATATTGTGTTGTTGTTGTTGGTGTCGCTATTGTCGTCGTCTTCGTCGTTGATATCTGCTGTTGTTGATGGCAGGGCGTCGGCGTCAGCGGGGGCAGGGGCGGGGGCGGTTGGCGGCCGTCCAAGTCGTTGTGCCAGTGTTGCATGTTGTGCGTTGTCGTTGTCGTTGTCGTTGTCGTTGTCGTTGTCGTTGTCGTTGTCGTTGTCGTTGTCGTTGTCGTTGTCGTTGTCGTTGTCGTTGTCGTTGTCGTTGTCGTTGTCGTTGTCGTTGTCGTTGTCGTTGTCGTTGTCGTTGTCGTTGTCGTTGTCATTGTCATTGTTGTTGTTGTTGTTGTTGTTGTTGTTGTTGTTGTTGTTGTTGTCGCCATTGCTGTTGTCTTAGTTGTTGTTGTTGTTGTTGTTGTTGTTGTCTTGCTGTTGTCGGTGGCAGGGCCCTGGTGGTGGCGGTTGGTAGCGTGTGTAGTTTTGGGGCTGCGCGGATGCACAGCGCTGTAATAGGGTGACTAAGCTAGGCGAACAGGACAAACCGGCATCACCCGGCCTGGGAAGCATCAAGCATCAACGGCAAACCCCACGTGCATATGCTGCCAACCACGACCAAGACACGCAGCCGGCCAACCTCACCAGCCCCGAACACGCTACCAACCACCAGTGCCACACCAACGCAAGTCCCAAACGCGACAGTGGCAGCACCCAGCCACAGCAGGAGTGACGGCGAGGCAGCGCTGCAACTCTGAGCGACTCTGCCGACTCACGACGACATGGTGGCGACCACAACAGCAACAATGACGGCGACAACAATGGCGAGGACGACAGTGACAACAACAGCGAGGACGGTGACATGCGACAACAACGGCAAAAACAGCTACGACAACGGCGACAACGCTGCGGCAATGGCGGCAACGACGGCAACGATGCGACAGATGACGGTGGTGACGCGATGATGGCGGGGGCAGTACTAGTAGCAATGTAGTAGCAATGTATTCAAGTAGTATAATTATTATGAATGAACACTGCTGCCTTTGTGTAGGGTTGTTGCGAGTCGCTCAAACGACATAGGTCACGTGCTGACCCGCAGGGCTAACCCGCGCGGGTTTTCCGTACCCGCGCGACCCGCTGGTACCCATACCCACGGCTGCAGGGACCCATACCCATGAGCCCGGGTACGGGTTTTTGGTGGGTGTGGGTGTGGGTAGAGGTCTTGTCACCCATGGGTTACCCACGCTATGCACTAGCAAGGAAGGGAAAGAAACTGGTGGGATGCACGGTGGGGGTATCAGATCGCGGAGAGGAGGTCGGGGTGGTACAGGGTGTGGTGTGGTGTTACCCCTTCGAGATGGTCGAGGTGGACTCTGTAGCGGCGGCCATTGGAGCTTGGCTCATCGATGTGGTAGAAGTCGAGTCCACGAGTTAGTGGTTGCTGGAGGTAGGGATAGATGCGAGAAGTGATGTTAGCTTCCCGAATTCTCTTATCTACGGCCTCCGCTTCTACAATCCAATCGTTCCAAATATTGTCCAGTTCTCTCATGCGTACAAACAATTCTCACTTCCTCCTGGTCGAGATTTGGAAACGATGAATGTCAGCGACGGCGCCTGGGTCTGATATGAGAGCAAGGGCTCGGTCGATCTCATGTTTAGCCGGATGTTCGTCTGTAAACAGCGCCAGCGAATGGCCTGGTTCAACTCCTACGGATGCGCGTGCTGGTCTGGGAATGGCGTACAGGGGTTTGAAATACTGAGGCTTGCCCTTCCCTTCTGTATCCAGAGCGATGGGTTGATCTAGTTGATTGATAGTGAAATGGATGTACGTTGCTGGGCCCCTCGTCCCGTCTTCGAAGAGGATGTCGAACGCATAAGGCTCAGTAGGCCTCACGATCTTCCACCCTGGGCCTGGATGTTCTGGCCTAGCGGGCTCCACCAATCTAAAGTCTGGGGGAGGGCAAAGTACTTCCTCGTCTTGCCATTCCTGATGAGCCAACACTACCTCTGGGAGAACTTGGACTCGCTCTCTGGTATCATCACTTGGGTCGTCAGCCCTGGGCCTGGTTCCGCTACTATTGACCGAGATCAGGGCAGGGGGTTCGACAACGAGTGGAGGCGGCTCTACGATTGGAGGGGGGACGTCATCGGGATAGATACCTTGCAGACGTATAGCCTCCTGCGCGAGTTCTTCGTGTTTCTCTCTCCGCAGTCTTTCGCATCTTCTGGCGCAAACACGTGAATGACAATGCCAACGTCCATCGTCCTCCTGGTAAGTCACGTATCCGATCGAGTCCTGGCGAGTAGTCGGGGTGTCAGCACGGGTGTCATGTCCGTCTTCGACCCAAGCCCAGTCGTTTACGCAACGATCTATATCTCGTCGTATTTCGATAGGGAGTTCCCTGTCAGGGACGAGGTAGTGCTGAGGAGGGTGGCGAGGATGAGGCTGGATGAGCGGATCCATGGAGAGGCAGTTGATAGTCTGACTGGTTGCTTTCGTTCTCTCTTTATAGTCCTGGAGTAGGTCTGGTGCGTTAATGTCAGTCGCGTTTTCCCAACTGTCATAGCCGTCTGCATATCCTTTCCAGTGAACAAGATACTGGAGCGTCCGTTTGCACCCCGTTCTTCGTTCGTTCCATATTTCTTCTACTTCCCACTCTTCTTCTCCATCGATAATGTCCGGTGGAGGTTCTTCGAAGTTTGTCCCATGCATTCAAGTTTCGCGGTAAGGCGTTAGAAGAGAAGCGTGAAATACGTTGTGTATCTTCCACTGCGTTGGTAACACCAATCGAAGATGTCTTCGATATAACTTGTGCTACCAAGAAAGGGCCGTATCTTTGCGGTGCTAGTTTTGCTGTCGGGTGTGTCGTTCGTAGGTTCGTCGCTTCTAACCACACTTTCTGTCCGACTGCGTACTGTTCATGCCTAGATTCATGTATCCACGCTTCTTGCGCCGTTTTCATGGCAAGTGCCGCTTGATGTCTGGCTTCCCCGAGCTGTTTCAGTCTTTTTGTTGCTTCTAAGGCGTTTGTGCGGGTATTTGCAGGTTGATGGACACGTGGCGTGAATCCGAAGAGGAGTTCGAACGGTATTTGTTTCGTTGTTTCCGATTTCCACGCATTGAGCGTATACTGCACGATAGGTAGCCACTTCGCCCAATCGTCGTTGTGATTACTAAAGACTCTGAGGTACTGCTCTAGTCTTTGATTTGTCCGTTCGGATTGGCCGTCCGTTTGTGGGTGATAGGTGGTACTAATGTTCTGCTTTATCTGTAGGGTTTTCATTAGTTCTTTAAACACTTTGGCCGTAAACTGAGGGTCTCTGTCCGATATCACTTTATGCGGGAGACCGTAATGTGGTAAGACATGTTTGAGGTATATTGCCGCCGTGCCAATAGTGTCCATCGCTTCGTTGCAAGGTAAGAATGGGCTGGCCTTCGTACATCCTTGGTCGGTGATTGTCAGGATCGTGTCGTATCCGTTCGACTTAGGAAGTTTTGTTATAAAATCCAGGGCTATCGTCTGGAAAGGGAGTTGTTCAGTTTCATGCATGATCGGATAAACTGGGATCTTTGGTTTTCCGGGTTGGTTTTTATTTGCTTGACACATTGCGCAGCTGTTAACAAAATCAGTGACATTGTGTTTCATATGAGGCCACCAGTAGTGTTGCTGTATTGCCGCTAGGGTTTTCATTATACCTGGATGACCTGCTGTTGGAACCGAGTGGAACAAGGTGATTACCCCCCTCTTTAGGTCCACATCGTCCACGATGGCTAGGCGACCTGCACAAAGAAGAGAGAATCCACAGATGTCAGGATGCCGCGAGAGACAAGACCGAGGAGAGCAGGACAGTGACAAGATTGAGCAGTGCGGAGACGGTCGTTGAGGGAGGAGACCTCCAGAACGCAGGTGAACATGGAAGGAGGAAGGACGAGAACATCGTCGTTATCCGGGAGTGCAGCATCAGGGAAGGCGTTGGGATGTCAAGACAAGGTGTCAGCATGTAGAAGTGGACCCAGTCGATGTAAGAGACGAAGGTCATAGTCGGCGAGAACATTGACAAGACGGGCAACGCGACGACTAATGCGTTGGGGGTGCCTATAATGGAGAAGGTTCGCATGATCTGTAAAGACAGTGACTGGGTGGGGACCGCCGACAAGCAGGTGTCACCAGTGTTTGAGTCCTCGGACAAGCCCCAGAAACTCGCGATCGTAAACATCATAGTTGCGTTCAGTGTCATTGAACGATTGCGAAAAGTAACTGACCACTTGGGCCTTCCCTCGTTTATCGTGTTGAGTAAGAATAGCTCCGAGTGCGAATGTGGATGCGTCCGTTTGTAGTTCGTATGGTGAGTTCGGATCAGGTTGTTTTAACGCCGGTCTACTCGTTGCGATGTCTAAGAGTGTTGAGAGAGCTTTAGTGCAGTCGGGCGTCCAGCTAAAGGGGACATCCTTCTTGAGGAGGGCGTTCAGAGGTCTCGCTATAGTCGCAAAATTCGGGATAAATGGCCTCTGATAATTGAGAACTCCGAGCGTACTGCGAACTTGGCGTACTGTGGAGAGAGTTCGAGGCCAGTCTCGCAGCCCACTAACTTTGTCTGCACCCATGCGGATGATGCCATGATTGATAGTCATCCCGAGGTAGTCTATTTCATGGACCTTGAAGACGCACTTAGCAAGCTTTAGGAAATAGCTTTCTCGTTGTAAGACATTGAGCACGGCACTGACGATTTTGCAATGTCTGGCGAGGTCATCAGTGGTTGCGATCAAAATGTTGTCCATGTAGACGTAAAGTTCGCCTGGATATTTGTCGAGGAGATGTCTTAGCATGCGGTACATCACGCGGGAAAATGTTGAGGGTGAATTTGTTAATCCAAAGTACATGACGAGTGGTTCGAATAAACCCAGTGGTGTTTTGAAGGCTCCCTTCCATTGATCTCCGTCTTTGATGAGAATGTTGTTATAGCCCCAGCGTATGTCGAACTTGGTGAATAGGCTTTTATTCCCTAGCAAAGTTAGAATATTGCTAATCAGTGGTAATGGATATTTGTCTCGGACTGTCCACATGTTGAGTGCTTTGTAATCTTGTACGGGCCGGAGCGAGCCGTCCTTTTTCTTTATGAAGAAGAGTGGGGAGGCGTAAGGTGATTTTGATTCATGAATGTATCCCTTTGCTAATTGTTTGGACAGGAAATTGCGAAGGTGCTTTAATTCTGTGACGTTCATAGGATACACTTTTGTACCTAAGTGATCTGGAGCACCTTCCTTCAACACTATCGCATGGTCGTCGACGTGGGACAGTGGGAATCTTTGTGCGGCTTCTTCCGAGAAGACTGTCGAGAAGGCTGCATATGCCTTGGGTAATTCCATTGTTTTCTTTATGCTGGCTGCCATGGCCATTTTTTGTGCGATTGTCTCGTTGATTCGCTCTCCTCCTTGGCCAATCGACATGGGTCCTCCGTTATAAGTTCGCGAGGTCCAATTGATTGAAGGCTTGCATAGTTGGAACCAAGGGATACTGAGGATCGCGCAACAAGAGCCTAGGTCAGTGACGAAGAAATCCAGGATGTGGCGGGTTTCACCATCGGCAAGTGTGAGTCGACACTTCTTTGTGAGTGCACCTGCGGTATTGACTGTTCCGTCAGCATTGCGCACATCTATTGTTTCGATTTCTTCCATGGTAAATCCAAGCAGTCGCGCAGCTCCGTTATCGATGAAGTTGCTGCTAGCCCCTGAGTCTAAGAGGAGTAGTAGTTTCTGATTGGTCCCACGTACATCCGCTGCGATCATGACTGATTGCTCCCTAACGCTCTGGATCGCATTGATCGATAAGTCGTCATTATCTTCTCCTGCGTCTAGAAGGAGAGTCGAGATGAATTCTTGACGGGCGCTGGCCGACATATTCAGGACCGCGCGTTTCAAGATTTCGTCGTCCGACATAGGAGGAGAAGGCGTCTGATTGATTGGTACGTTAGTCATCACAGCTGCGACCGTGTTAATCTTTTGTCCTCCTAGTTGTGTTCGTTTCTTCGGACAAGCCGAAGACAAATGTCCTTGTACCATGCAGCGGAAGCAATGGCCTTCTTTCTGGCACTTAAGCTTTTCTTCCGGTGTCTGCTTTGTTTGCCACGCCGGCTTTGCAGAGGTCGTCTGGATGTTATCTATGTCCATCGGGATGACCTGGTCATTCTGTGGTGAGGGTAGTGAGACTTTTGTGGGTAGAACTGGTTGCATGTTTGGTTTTCCCATACTGATGTTGGCGATAGCGTTTGAAATTGCTTTGAAACGTTGCGATTCTTCTCTTGCGTATTCATGCCATTCCGACATCTTCTTTGGCATCGGCTGTCTGCGTAGACAGCTAATGATGAGTCCTTTCTTTAGGCCCTTTTTGAAGAACTCTATAGTGCCGTTGGCGTCGGGATCCCAACTTGCCGCGGTGGTAAGACGATTGAATTTGGCGATATATCCGTCGATGTCATCTCCTGTCATAGACTCATAGTGAGTGACATTAATTTCTGATGTGTGTTTTGTTCGCTCAATGTATCGGTCCAGGTATCGGTAAAAGCCTTTTCGAAGTTCGTCCACAACACTTTGTCTGCTTCTGCAATTACGGGTACTGTGGTGGTCACGCTTCTGTTGAGATCTTTGCTAACCGTTGCTGCCCAGTTGTCGACTATTGGTTCTCGGATATAGGTAAGCGTGAGACTGACGCGACTGTAGGGCGATGTCATCATGTCGTGATGTCTGTTGATACACTTATACTGGTAGAATTCGCGCAGGAATTGTACGCTTTTTGCTCGATCGCCAGTAAACTCTTTTGGAGCTAGTCCTTTTAACGAGCCATTATTTGTAGATGGGGTTGCCATTGTAGGGATCGGAGCCAAGATGATTGGCGGGGGTAGTGTCAAGTGGACGTGAGGAGGAGGGGATTGGTGAGTGCGTCTCTTTCCTCTCTTTTTCTTTGATCCCAACGAACTGTTGTCATCGATAGGGTTTGTATTTCTCCAAATGTGAAGGTCTACTTTAGTAGTTCCTTCTAGTTTCAGGCCCCACAGTAATGGGTTGCTGATACGGCTAACGTTGTGTGTATACCAACCGTCTTCATGTTGGTAGATTTTGTACCACGCGTCTTCGGCTTCAATAAATTCGATGTTGATGGCTTGTTCCCCAGATGCGATGACACAATAGCCTCTTTCTGGTTCCCAAACTGCTCCTCCTTCTGCAAGGTAATCGACGCTAGGAGTTGTCCTGTGTACGATGATTCGTCGCTCGGTAGGATCCGAAGGGTCTTGAGCGGGTTCGATGTGCGCCGTTATGGGGTCGTGCTTAGGAGTGAACAACGTTGGTTGTCCATCGTCCAGGTCGTCTTAGTTTGATGTATAGCGAACATCGAGGATCGTTTTTGTCGCGGCTACGCAACGAGCGTAGAGTTGAATAAGATGGTCTAAACTTGTTTTACGATCCAGCCAGATCAGTCGTGCCGTAGGGCAGAGGGTTGAAGGTTAAGGGTTCGTCGTGAGTGAGAGTGACAAGGCAATTAAGTCAAAGAGTGAAGTCGACAGAGTCGACGAAGGGGGAGCGTTGTCTCACTCGAGTTAGAGCAGGAACTAGCTGGGATTCAAGAAAGTTTAGACAAGACTACTACAGACATTTCGGCCTTGTACTTATAGTCATACAAACTGGTTATTATTGTTACTATTTTCTATGTGCATGAGCCAGGAGCCTACGCAAGCGCTCCGCTGGCAATTCTTGTCATTGCTGTCAGTCCGACTTCTCACCGGTCACGTGATCGTGACAGCTATCACCATGCCGCCACCGTCGTGATTGTCTTTGCGTCGTCTTTGTGTCGCCACTGCTGTGGTTGTCTTTGCGTCGCCACCGTCTTGATTGTCTTTGCCATTGTTGCCGCCACCGTGATTGTCTTTGCGTCGTCATCGTCGTCGTTGCTGTGGTCATCTTTGCGTTGTCGTTGCCCCTGCCATGGTCGACTTCACATTGCCTCTGTCGTGGTCGACTTCACGTTGCCTCCGCCGTGGTCGACTTCACGTTGCCTCCGCTGTGGTTGTCTTCGCGTTGCCTCCGCTGTGGTTGTCTTCATCACCTCCACCATGGTTGTCTTTGTTGCCTTCACCGTGGTTGTCTTCACGTCACCTCCACCGTCTTGATTGTCTTCGCCACTGCCACCGTGGTTCTTGATCGTTTTTGTGTCACCACTGCAGTCTTGATTGTCTTCGCATTGCCACTGCTGTGATCATCTTCATCGATGACAAATGTCAGCGCGTAAACTTGAATGGACCAATACTCATCTTTTTGGTTTTGTGGGGTGGCACTCCTGGCGGCGTCTTGTGAACATCTGGGGCAAGTGCCACACGCTGGTTTGTAAAAGGGTAATAGAAGTTAGTGGAGGGTACAAAGTGGAGGGTACAAGGGGTGAGAAGACAGGACTTACTAGGTAGTTTTGATACTGTGGCAAATCATGTGGTGATCCAATTCAATGGGGTGTGGCTCGACCAGATGTTCGCGGCTGGGAAGGGTTTGCGTGGGTGGGCTGAGGAGTGGGGGGAAGCATGGTGTTACGGTTCGGACCTACGGAGTGTTTCGGCCCGGAAGTGAACACTGATGTACAAGGGTATGACACCACGTCAGCAGTATATTGTCATGGACTTAGTAGGATCAGTCAGCCAGGTAAGCTCTGGCACATGTGATTGTGTACGATATGGCTCGGATCATGACTCACTACTAGGATAGCTGTACTAGGGTTTGCTCTACTTACACTATTGGCTAGTAGTACTTGAAGCGGCGCTTGAAAGCCCGTGCGTATCTGTATAAGTAGTTCGCCTGTGAAGACCAAGAACGGTATCTTGGTCTTCTTCAATACCACCACCTTCTTCGCATCTGAGCTAAGGGGAACTCCTCCCTTTAAGTGAGTCGTCCGGCATATCCCCTTAGACCAGGGATCCCTGTGACTTATCCCGAGTCCCTTCCCGGGCAGTGGACTATCCTTTGGACGCAACCTTTCACTGAGTATTCCTCTATCACAATGAATGAGTAGCAAGGCACTTCATCATCTTCTACGTCCTCGACCACGACTCGTGGGACGAACTCAGGGTTACTACTACCACCCCCCTCGGGCTGCAGCAAGGAGACAACCTCCACAGGTACCAAGCAGGACCAGAGGACCGTCTGTTCCCTCACCCTACTACCCCTGCAAACAGGAATTTCTACTTATCTAGGATCGTCACACCCCGTAGCGCCTAAGTCAGGCAGACATCCGTGGTAGACGTTACACATGGACGTACTGTTGAGAACTGTGAGCTTGCGCAGCTCCATGGTGAAGGTGGGCTGCAGGGGCCTACGCTGGCAGATGTTGGAGATGTGGCAAGGACATTGAACATGTGTGGGGACATTGTACTTGCGAGGATTGCAGGAGGGGCGAACAGCATGTGCATGACATTGTGGTGGCTAGTGGCGCACGTGGCTTGGAGTTGAATTGACTGACCACCCACCGCCATGGTAGGGATTGGGTGCGGCTTGGAGAAGGTTTAGTTTAGTCAGTGGGGCGCCGCTATCATGGTTGGTGGTTCATGTACCTCAAGTCTGCGTCAGTGGCGTGTCCCTTGTTGTTCATCTTCATCGCCATGATTGCAGCAAGTGGTGCTCAGGCTCTGCCAAAGCAAAGTGCCTGGCGCCGCTGCCATTGTCATCATCAAGGTCTAACATGAAAGCTACATCTACGGGATCAAAAACGAAGACGATGTGGAGTGCATCAAGGCAGTCACTCATAGTTGCAGTCATGCACAGCCGCAGGTGTGGGGGCTAAGGGGAGGTGACAACATCATAGTGACTTACATGCCTGCAGATAGTGGTGTGGATGGTGTACCTCGGTGTGGGGGTGGTTGACTAGTAGCTCCACAGAGAGAAGGACTGAACTATGGAGAAGTGCTGAATGGTGATGTCGCACCTGCAAACAATGACTGCAGACATACAGCGACATCGACGAGTACATGTTCGGTAAACTGGGACTATAGCTGGGAGTTGCGGGAGGCATCGCACCCACATGTTGCAGACTCTGCTCGAAACCATAGTAAGAAAAATTGGCAGACTCATCGCCACCATTCAATGCCAAGAAAGAGAACATACCTCCCTCCTCATTGTAGCTCTCTTGGTTCCACATGGGTGGTTGCAAATGAGTGCCAGATGTCTGTAGTTGACGTATGAGCCATCAATTTGCATCGAACTCGATGGCAGTACAAACCTCTTTCATGATTGTGGTGGGGGCTGCTTCAATATCAAAAGATCCTATGCAGTTATCCAAGTATGTGCGCATAAGGTCAACACCATCACCTGCGTGGGGTTCATACCGTCCGTTTCGAAGATTGAAAGTAGGGAAAAAAAAATTGTCAAAAGAACTTGCCTGCACAAGCGTCGCATGGCTGGTCATCCCATGCCACATATTAAGCCCGACAATTTTATGTATCAAGTGTGTTTAAACAGGTGCACATGGGACGGACAACTGGGTTTAGGGTCACCTCGTAGGCTATGACACAGATGGTAACAATTGTACACAGACAGTAAGGTATATGACATGTCGGAGTCGCATTACAGAAAGACAGTCAGGGAACAGGGCGCACAATATATGGCGGGGAGGTCAGAACTAGGTGAAAGTGATACCACTTCGTTGACGCGTCTGGGAGTGCAATCTGGATGGCGTGATGTAAATGTATGAAGTTCATGAATAAAAAAGTTACATACCCCTCACAGCACCTCAGGGGTTGACCACGTCGACCCTGGACAGTCCCTTTTGCCAGGCTGTTGTGAGGCTGCTCATTGTTAGTGCCATCCCAATCAAATGCCGAGTCATGCTGGAAACCCTCCCGCAATGACAGACTGTCAAAAAGACCACTGATATACCCATAGTCCGGTTTTTTTTCAAAGCTGAGCGAGCAACAGTATTCAAGAAAAGTACAGAACTCCACTGGAAGGCCATGGCACAAGTCGCGTGGTGTTGTTTGTTGTTTGCATTCGACGATGTCCTGTGACCTGGGTGGCAAGCCCTGCCACGGCAAATGGCCATGAAGGAAGTAGATGAGAATGTAGGCAAGCGACTCCATAGTGTCTCGCCGTCCGAGCTCCAAGCCCAGGTGGCTATTAATGGAGGTGAAAGTAGCTATTCCGGTGAGACCAAGGTTTGTGTCAGGAGGAATATGTTTATTCGTATAGGGATCCCTGTACTCCTTCGATAGACCAAAATCGATGAGGTACACTATGTTGGCCTGTGTCCCAAGGCCTATGACAATATTGCTGGGTTTGAGGTCGCGATGGATGAAGTTGCGAGAGTGGATGTACTTTAGGCGACAGACCTGGAACCGCAGATGAGGATGTCCGTCATTTCCAGGGAGAAGAAACACATACCAGCTGGTCAGCAAGTAGTAGAACGGTATGAACAGTGAATTTGAAGTGGCAGCTGACAAAAAGGTCTTCAAGTGACTGTCCTAGGAGATCGAGTGCCATCACATCGAAGCCACCTTCTGTGCCAAACCAATGGACACGTGGAATGCCTATCCCCCCAGAAAGCTTCTGGTATACATGATACTCATGCTCTAGGAAATGTTGTCTTGCTTTCAGTGGTTCAAGTTTGATCACAACGTCTTGTAGCAACAAAATGTCGCGTGCAAAAAATACTTCACCTATCCACTTGTAAGCTGAACATCACAAGTGAAGCAGCTGTCTGCAGCGTACCAAAAGACCGCAACCCAATCTTTCTCTGCAGCCTATACACCCCATTGATGCGAGTGAAGTCCACGAAGAGCGTATAGAATGGACAAGACTAGCAGGGAGGAGATCAGATAGGAACTGCATGCTAAACACCACTCACAATAGAACAAGAACTTTGTCGGTACGGAATAAAATAGAATTAACACAATGATGGTACAAGGACAGCAAAGGACGTAACACGTGGCACATTTTTCAACCTCCAATCTCACGTGACTGATACATATACATTTAATACATTTGTCCGTTCAGCCCAACAATACTGTACATGACTTTCCATGTAACGACTGCTTGATGGTGAGGTTATGGGATGCGGGAATGGGTTTAAGACGATAAAGGGAGCGTTTACAAGCAAACACAGACGACGAGAGAGTGCCTGGCAATGGGAAAGGGCAAAAGCTGTTACATTCAGGGGCTCGCTTTCGAGCCCTTTTGTACTACTCATTCATGTACAGTACTGGTAAAGTAATCCAAGACTTTTGTGATGCAAAGACAGCGTCATCTGTTACAGTAAGGGAAACCCGAGGCGGATGAGCTTGACTTGGTAAGTAACACACATATTCATACACAGGAACACAGTGCGACACACGCACACACAATCGCAAACGATACATGTACGGAAATGCCTTCAGATACCGAGAAGGAGAACACATCAATTCACCACACCCCCACAAGCTCGACGCAGCCCAAGGGTGTTAACGTGTGCCACTACCTTCCACTTAGGTAGGGCTTTTGCCAGTGTGAGGATGTCTGCAACCATGACTTCAGTAGGGCAATACAGAAGTTTGATGACACCGCTAGCGATGGTCTGCCAGATGAAGTGATAGCGAAGGTCGATGTGTTTGGTTCGCGCGTGATAGTTGTTGTCAGTAGCAAGCTTCAAGGCGGCTTGATTATCGCAATAGAGAGGAGTGGGGACAATAAGTGTCGGAAAAAGCTTGCCTAGAAGCTTGCGCAACCAAATTGTTTCCTTCACTGCATGCGTCGCTGTGACGTATTCTGCTTCTGCTGTAGAGAGAGTGACCAACTCCTGCTTCCTTGAACTCCAAGAGATTGCTCTGCTGTTGGTAAGGAAAGTGTACCCTGACATAGCGTGACGATGCTCCTGTGTCGCACCATCCGCGTCCGTGAAACCCTCCAAACTGTGTCGCTTGCCGCCGTAAGTTAGCTCGAACGCCTTTGTACCGGCAAGGTAATGGAAGACCCGCTTCACTGCTTCCCAGTGAGCGGTGCCCAGATTGCTCAGGAACTGCAAAAGGGCAGATACTGCAAACACAATATCTGGGCAGGTGGCGACGATGGGGTACATGAGGCTGCCTATGGCCTCTCGGTATGGAGTCTTCTTTATCTGCGCGGTTTCTTTGGGGCTACTAGCCTGGTGCAACATCATGCAGACACACTCAAGGAGCCGGCGGTTGAGCGACCCAGCCACGCCATTGTGCTGTGGCATGTTGTGGGTAGTGAGCATATGCTCAGTGCCTTGCTCTCGAAGGAAATTGGTGAAATCGCAGCCAGTATACTCACTGCCATGATGTAAGGGCGTCGTAGCCCTTGAGCGCAAATCCACTCGTTATCAACCACTTCAGACTCATCGGCGCGGCACGTGACTCGACTGCCTATTGCGGATGATCACCAAACACCACCAACTCGTGTTCAACGTCCCCTTCCTCCTCACCTCATTCCCCCCACTCTTCCGTCCTCCCATCATCTTGTCTCACTCATCGTCGCTCTTTTACTATGGCCTAATATGATTACATTTCTGACATCGGCCAGCATCTTCGATCACCCATCCATCCTCAACGACTCCTCATCCACAACGTCGTCAAGGGGCCTGCCTCGGAAAGCCCTCTCCATCATTCTCCACTCCATCCCTCTGTCACTTTTGCTGCCCTCAGAACCCTGGAACTCAGTACACGCTTACACCCACGACCGTTGAGTGGTCTAGAGCGGTGGTCTTTGTCTCGGACAAAGGCGCACCCAATGTTTCATTATTTTCTTTGCCCACTTCTCACCCTCGTTCCTCAACTTAGTGCACCTTGTTGATGCCACCTGCATCGCCTCGTCGACCTCTCTCCTTCAACTGGTTAGACTCCTTGTCGCCATTCTCCTTCTTCCTTTTACTCCCCCATTTCATCTCGACGCTTGCCTGAGTACAGTACACGCCGACGACGCCACTAGCACCAGGGACAGGACGTTACCTTAGCCTTACGACCGTCAGTCTCTCATAGTCTCTCGCTTTCCTTTGGACTTTTTTGCTTTACTTTCCCCCACTCTCACTTACTATCCCTCACAACTTTCGACTTAGCGTTTGCAACAACAACTCCCCTTACTTACAGTACACGCAGTATATAAGGTCTCGGACTCGTGCTCAGAAATATCATCTCTCTTTCCCTGCGTCTTTTGCGACCCTCCTCTCTTCTCTCTCTATCGCGTGACCAAGTATCGATTTGGCGGGTCAGGTCTACACGAAGACACCTGCTCGATCCTAACAGCTCATCGCGTCCCTTTGCCCCCTATTCTAGTTACCCTCCACGTCGTCATCACACGTGTCTCGAGCCCCGCTCGATGTCTTCAACCAGTCTACTGAGTCTCGGAAAATACTTGCTCTTTTGGCGTCCACGATTTGGGCACTCGTCCCAGCGAAGACTCGGCGGCAACTCCCCTCTTTTCCCCTCCTCTGCCTAGTCCCCAACTCAGTCACACCTTACTCACTCACGCGCTTTCGAGCACGTACAACGATCGGACCTAAGTCTTTTGATCTGCATGCCATGCTGTGTCTTCTCCCAGGCTGCATATGCCTTATAAGCATCCAGTGTCTCATCCTTAGTGCACAAGACCTAAAGCTGAGTGTACCGGGAGTAGTTGTCAGTGAAGGTCACATAGTACTTGCGGCCTCCAAGACTGTGAATGGGCAATGGCCCCCAGAGGTCGGTATGCACCTCAGCACCAAAGGTATCAGCTAGTGGAGCCTCGCGCTCTTTACGAATGGTCTTGTGGGTCGCCTTAGCATGTTCACACAAGTCGCAGGTAAATGGTGGGAAGTTGTCCGCCAGATGTAAGCCAGACACAGCATTAGTACAAATAAGAGTGCGGATAGCATCCGCGGTGTTACGATTCGGCTTCTCATTCCCGTCCATTCCCTGTTCTGTGTACGATACACGATTTCCACAGGCTTCTCATTTCTCACGCGTCGCTTCGTTTTCCCTGATTCCACTTATGCACGACTCAGTCCGAGGGGTAGTTTGCGCCATTGAAAACCACCCCACATTTCCGAGTTGATCCCATGAGCGCATGACTCCATGCGTCCTTATCATACTATATCCGGATTTCCCATTGTTCTATTCCAGAGCTGAAGGCTCATTATCACGCCTTGTGTTTGGTTCGACCAAACACCTTGTACTACTATATAAGGTCTCGTGTACCTAGCTTGTATGGTAGACTTGACTTCTTGTGTAATACCACATCATCTGTCTCACGACCCTGAGTGAACTCGCCTTTGCGCTTGAGTTAAAACCTTCAGCTCACCTTTGTGCTTGAGCCTGTCTTGACCCCACTATTATCCTTGTGTCTCGGGAGACCAAGTGATACTTGTGCATCATCGCTTTTGGTCTTAACCGACCGACACCTTTCCGTGACCCGCTGTGACCCACAAAGTACACGTCGTACTAACGCCCCTGTGGTGGCATTACATTAAGTCAAGTCTCTCATCGTGGTGACTACCAGTCGAAGCCGAACCCAGTTCAAACCCAAATACATCCACCGTTTTAGCTCCGACGAACTCTCAGATAAAATCAAAGGAGCTGCGGTCTGGGGAGAACACAAAGGAGTTGAAGGATATTTTATCTTCGACCAGTCAACCAAAACACACCGACAAATCCACTACCTTGAAGACAAACACCTGTGGGCATTTATCGACTACTCCCCAGCCGAAGGACAGTGGTATACAATCAGTGCAGTGCCCCTCATATTAAACATCAGGCCTATTAAATCACACAACCCTTCTGGAATTGATATCGACCCGCCCAGCAATTCGTCGCCTAGCGTCCCTGTCCCCACAAGTAATCTCCCCTCATCGGTGTTCCTGTCATACGCAATGGCCCAACCAATACAATCTTCGGCCAATACCACTCTCACGAGCGGAGCAGGAGCAGGAGGAGGCTCCATGCCAAGTGGCGGCGGAGGAGGAGCCCCAGTCCCTCCCAGCGGTGGAGGAGGAGTCCCTCCAAGCAGGGGAGGAGGAGTCCCTCCCAGCGGAGGAGGAGGAGCCCCACCTGGTGGCGGTGGTGGTGGTGGTGTAGCCCCACCAATAGGAGCCGCAGGAGCCCCCCCGCACCAGGAGGCAATGGACGCCTCAGAGGAAATCCACCCCCAGTATTCGATGGAAACAGAGAGCAGAGTCATTCATTCCTCTGAGCGTTCACCATTTATAAAGGAATGAACTCAGATGTCGAGCAGTTGTCAGTCCCGTACCGACAGGCGATGACCCTCCTCTCCTATCTAAGGGGACCACTCGTCGATGACTGGGTGGACGAACAAACCAGGTGGCTTGACGAGCAGATAGCCGCGGGTGTCAACCACAACGAGATGAATCTATGGGACACGATCCACACCCACTTCACGCAAGCATACACCGACACGGGAGAACAAACCAGAGCCCGCAAGACACTCCAAACCCATAGCATGAAGGGGGAGGACATTGACTCATACATCACACAATTCCAGACCCTAGTCGCAAAGGCAGGCTACAACCCTGACGAAGCCACAACTCTGGAATTGTTCCAGGACGGGCTTCCTAACCAGTTAGTAATCAATGCTATCCACTTCCAACATCCCATTACGTGGGATGAATGGAAGGCCGCCGCCCGACTACAACAGGCTGAATATCTGATCCTTAAGGACCGGCTTGGAAAGAGCAGAACTCCGCGCCAGAAAAAGGGGGTACACAATCGGGACCAGTGGGTCCAAGCCCTCAGCAAGAATCACGACCCGAACACCATGGATGTTGGACGCGCCCGAGCCAATGTGGCTCTCACCGATTCTGACAAGGCCCAGCTTCAGAAAGAAGGACACTGTTTTTGCTGCCGTGCTCACAGGCACATCTCGCGTAATTGTCCACAAAAAGGCACGTGCATTGCTGAGGCTACCACAACCCCCCACACATCTTCCGTCTCCAACACCTCATCACTACCAACTCCTGCCGTCACTACTGTCGCCATACACACGAACTGTGTATTGTCGAATGACGAGCAGGCTAACGCTCAGATCGCGGCGATGACGGCCCAGACACAGGAGGTGCGTGACCTGATGGTCAAGAAATTATTTGGAAGAGAGGATTTTCCAAACACTTGAACCCAGCGGCCTGGGCTAGAGCTTTAAACTTAAACGTGTATCATAGCAGATATTGTTCTATGCGAATCCCAGTTTTGTTCAAATCTGCACACACAACAGCCGAAAGACAAGTCCTTGTTGATTCTGGAGCAACCGACAACTTTATCTGTTCGAATTTGCTCAAATGACTTCAAATCACCACATGTGATATTACGACACCCATCCATATCTGGAACGTAGATGGTACACATAACCAGGACGGTGCTATTACCCAATACACTGACTTCACAATACGGGTGGGCAAAGAAACAAAGACGCTCCGCTTCCTCGTTACAAACCTGGGGAAGGACGAAGTGATTCTTGGGTATCCCTGGTTCATGGCCTTCGAGCTGGTGATCAAATGGGGAGACACGATGCTGAATGAGGAGTTTCAGCTGGTGGTCGTCTCCAGCCTTCACTTGTCGGATGAAGCCATGCCGATGGAAGCCTCCATCTGAGCATTGGAGACGTACCAACTTGACGAGGAAGCATGGGAACAGCTCATGGACGATGAGTGTGAACCTCACATTGCGCTCCTGCGGAAAACAACGACCGCATCCGAGTTAGCGCAAAGAGAGGCAGCAACAAAGAAGGACCGTACGTTCGAAGAGATGGTCCCAGAGGAATACCACAAGCATTGAAAGGTGTTTGATGAAGAAGCGTCGCTAGGGTGTGACAGGGGTAACCCCCAGGTTTTTTTTGCCATACCCGTACCCGTACCCGTAAACACCGTACCCGTACGGGTAGGGGTATGAAAACATACACGGGTTTCCACGGGTTTCCAGGGGTATGGAAAAACCCCTAAGGGTATACGGGTTTTTGTATAAAATCAATGTAAAATCAATATATTTGGGTGAAAGTTAGTTTGAAAAATGTTAATAATCATTACATTGACTGTTTATTCCTTATCTGAATCCATTATGGCCTTGGATAACATCAAAATCCGAGTATAATTGATAAAAATCATGTAAACATCCAGAAAAATCCGAAACAATACCCAAAAAATACCCAAAATGTTTATGTAATGCTTATGTAAGCATACCCGTATACCTGTGGCTACGGGTACGGGTTTCCCGCGGGTATAAAAACCCATACCCATACCCGTACCCGTACATACCCGTGACCAAAAACCCGCGGTGTTACCCGTACCCATGTCACACCTTAAGCGTCGCATCGTTTCCCACCTTCACGGGTCTGGGACCACGCAATCGACCTCCTTCCTAACACCCCGGCAGCACTGGACTGTAAAGTCTATCCTCTCACTCAAAACGAGGGGAGTGCACTCACAACCTTCCTAAATGAACAACTTGCGAAAGGGTACATCTGACTGTCGAAATCCCCCTACACCTCCCCCTTCTTCTTCATCAAAAAGAAAGACGGGAAATTAAGACCCGTCCAGGATTACCAATGACTAAACGAACTCACCGTCAGAAACCACTACCCGCTGCCCCTCATACCAGAACTCATTGATCGCATAAGACCTGCACGCCTCTATTCGAAATTAGACATTCGATGGGGCTATAATAACGTCCGAGTAAAAAAGGGAGACAAGTGGAAGGCCACCTTCAAAACAAATCAGGGGTCGTTCGAGCCCCTGGTTATGTACTTCGGCCTCACAAACTCACCGGCCACATTCCAAGCAATGATGGATTGGATCTTCCGGCCCCTCATACTTACAGAAGAAGTGATCATATACATGGACGACATCCTCATCGCTACAGCCGATGACCTGTTTTACGATCAAGACTCGCAATTCCGTAGTTGCTATCTTGAATCATACGCGTTGTATGTCGCTCGATGATTAGTCAGCGACGGTCAGTTCTGAGCTTCAAGCCCCAAGTGGTTGCTGCCTCACAGCTTGCAAGTAAGAGAAAGAAAATGGAACTCTACAGAGTAGAGGAATGGACAGTTTGGCAAGAGTCTGAATTGAACAAGACTAGAACGAAGAATACAGGGTAAACTACCAGTTTCTTAAGTACTGTACAACAATTCTATTTTTCTGTGATTTTCCGAGCTTTCTGTAGGAACGCGTAAGTGTCGATCTAAATATAGCATATGATGTATGTGCTGGCAGGAATTCCAACAGAGACATTTCGAAGCAAATTCTGGAAACAGAAGCAAACAAGATGTGAAACACAGAAGTATAACTTGAGACTCTTTCCAAGAGAAATAGAAGCAGAAGTGAAACAAAAGACGATCGATGGCGATCGATGGCACGATCCGTGATCGTGACAACCTGCCTCACCATAGATCCGTCCTCCATGAAGTCCTCCACTTGTGCAAAGAACATGATCTGTATATCAAACCCGAGAAATGTGCGTTCGAAGTATATGAAATTGAATATCTTGGACTCATCATTGGACATGGGAACGTGCGCATGGATCCCATTAAAGTCAAAGGAGTTCTGGAGTGGCAAGCGCCGAAGAACCTGCAGGAAGTACGCACCTTCTTGGGGTTCTGCAATTTCTATCGATGTTTCATACGAAACTTCTCGACAACGGCACGCCCACTCCACAACCTCACCCGAAAGGACACCCAGTGGACTTGGGGATCTGATGAACAAACTGCATTTGATAACATCAAACACTCCATCGGCTGGGAGCCCACACTTTTATTCCCTGACCTCGCAAAACCCTTCGAACTCGAAGTAGACACTTCTAACGTAGCATTGGGGGCAGTACTCAATCAACTCGGCCCCAATGGCAAAATACACCCAGTAGCGTTCCATTCTGAATCCCTCAACCAAGCGGAACGCAACTACAATATCTATGACCAGGAGCTCTTGGCGGTAGTAAAAGCATTACGCGCGTGGCGTACCTACCTGGTCGGATCCCCTCATAAAATTATCATCCATACCAACCATGCCAATCTTCAGTATTGGAAAGAACCACGAAAGATCAGCAGGCGTGTAGCCCGTGAATTCTTAGAACTCTCCAAGTACAACTTTGTGTTGAAACATGTTTCGGGAGTAAAGAACAGTCGTGCAGACGCCCTATCACGACGGGCGGATTACGCAATTGACGAGGAAGACAACAATGATGTTATTGTCCTCCCCGCCGAACGCTTCATCCGAGCTACCGAGATGTCAATGCACAACATGGACATCTGGACCCAGATATCGCAAAACCTCGATGAGAAGGAGGTCTTGCGATGGGTAGAGCCACATAACCTGAAAAAACTCAATGGGCTATGGTGGAAAAATGACGCGTTGGTTGTTGTGGGCGACAACGAACTTAAGCGGGGGGTAATCACCTTTTTCCATGACTCTCCCACCATGGGACATCCAGGCATCACGAACACATACGAACTCCTACATTGCGATTACTGGTGGCCCAACATGCACAAAGATGTGGAAGACTATGTCAAAGGCTGCGCTACGTGCCAGAGCAACAAAATAAACCCACACCGACAAAAACCACATCTATACCCCATATCCACTGACCCAGACGCAGAGCCCTTTGAAGTCATAGCAATGGACTTCATCACAAAACTCCCCCCCTCGCAAGGCTATGACTCCATTCTCACAATCACAGATCACGACTGCTTGAAAGCAGCCATCTTCATCCCCTGTAATGAGTCAATCACTGCAGAAGGAGTTGCGCGTCTCTATCTCCAACACGTGTATCCACACTATGGCATCCCACGTAAACTTATCACAGACCGTGACCCCCAATTCACCTCAGCATTCATGAAACAACTCTGCCAGGTCCTCGGGATCCGGCAGAATATCTCCTCCGCATACCATCCTCAGACAGATGGGCAGTCTGAACGTACAAATCAATGGCTGGAACAATACCTCCGTCATTGGAGTAATGTGCAGCAGGACAACTGGGCAGAGGCCCTACCAGTGGTGCAATTCGCGCATAATGCATGGCCCAATGCAACTACAAAACACTCCCCGTTTTCACTCATCATGGGATGGGAACCGCGTACCATGTGGACCCCAAAGCCTACATCAACTCCGTCAGTGGACCAAAGTCTCGAAGAAATGGTCATCAGATGGCAGCACGCACAGGACTGCATTAAACACGCACAGGAGTTGATGGCGAAGCGAGGGAAGACTCAGTTCATCCCCTACCAAGAATGTGCACAAGTATGGCTTGAAGGAATGAATCTCCGCACCTTCTATCCCACTGCCAAACTAGCCCCTAAGCATCACAGACCGTTCCGCGTCAAGAAGGCCTTATTGGCGGTATCTTATGAGCTTGAACTTCCCGCAACATGGAAGATCCACCCCGTATTCCATGCGAACCTCCTCACCCCATATAAGGAAACGGAACTGCATGGGACGAACTTCCCACGACCACCACCTGACCTTATTGACGGAGAAGAAGAATTTGAAGTGGAGCAAGTCCTCGGATCCAGACTCCATGGCCAAGGGCGCAAGCTCCAATTCCTTATCCAATGCAAAGGTTTTCCCATGAGCAACAGCACGTGGGAACCCCTAGACAACATCCATCACGCATCTGACCTTATCGCCGACTTCTATCGCCGCAACCCAACTGCCAACGGGGCCAGACGAAAGATATAAAACATGACCTGTCGACCTGCATACTCCTCATCCTCATCTTCTAACATGTCAACCACTCCTCTCGTCTCTACTGTCCCAGTCCGCCCTCCTGTTGCCGCTATTCTCGAAAACTTGACTATCCCTTCCCAAGACCTCGGAATCCCCAAGGGACTCATACTTCACACCCCATACTCCAACGTCACCAACTCCCCACCTCAGGCTCCAGCTGTCCTAGCACTAGCCACGAAATACATCACTGACGATATCCCTCCCCCACTTGAGGAGGCTACACCATTTGCTCTAGTGCCAGGACTGACACTACTCTCCATGCCCGATGCACTGTTCCCCACTGCGCAGGGATACACCCTGACACCCCTAACATCCCCCAAACCCGCTCCTCCTGACCCTCGACTCGCTCTTCTTGATGACGAGGAACCCATTGACTACGATCACATTGCTCCTACTGAGGGGGACGATGCCGACCCAAATGACCTGGGCATCCCCTTCTTCCCGAACGACCCTTCATCCCCCATGCACTTTACCCTCATGATCACCACTGACCAAGGGAAGCAACTCGCTCCCTACATCTACTACCGCAAAAACTACACTGAGTGTGTAGGGTCAATGGGGAAGGGTCAATCCTGCTACATCTGTCCCGTCTTTCTCCACCCCCCCAACTTTAACCACGAAGCCCGACCCATCACGGATGGGCAACTCCTCATGTTCCACCCTCACGACCCACGAAATATTGTCATCAATGAGGTTCTCATGGAACTCCGCAACCCCCATCTTTACGCCGAGGTAGCCCAGCTCCGAGAATGTCTCGTAGAGCAGGATGAGTTGAAGCAGCGACAGACAGACCTGCTGTGACTTGAACAAGAGGCTATCCGCGATCGGTTCAACCTAGACATGAAGCTCAGAGGTGTGCGAAAGCGCCTCCAATATGCTCGTGCCGTTCCGCTGATCTTGGAGAAGTACGTGGAACTGACGGCTAAAGCCAAGCCAGTCGGACCACGCTTCGAGAAGTACGCGATGCCCTTCGTGCCGCGCGAAGGAGGACCTTGCGAGATGCCACGCATCCACGGGGAGAAGGACAAGCATCGTCGCAAGTGTTACAAGTGCAAGGAGTCTGGCCACCTCATTGCAGACTGCCCCGCACTGGGACGATCCCCACGAGGACCATGTCAATGGTGCGGCAGTTGGTCCCATCACATGGATGTCTGCCTCATTCGCTGCCTCAACCTGATGTCACCCACTTATAACAAGGAAACCAATCGCCCTTGTTTCTGCGGGAAGTGCCTCAGGTTTGACACGAGGCACGAGGAGATCAAGTGCCCCATGTATGAGCAGTGTGGGAGATGCGGTACACACAGACGTTTCCTCTTCCTACGCAAGCACACCTGCCCCCGCTCCCCCTCTCCTACCCCTGATAACGCCCCTCCTGAGGAGGATTACTACTACATCAGTGACTAGTCGAAGTCGTGGCGACTTCGAGTCTGATGGGGGGGTAATGTTACAATTCGGCTTCTCGTTCCTGTCCGTTCCCTGTTCTGTGTATGATACACGATTTCTGCAGGCTTCTCATTTCTCACGCGTCGCTTCGTTTTCCCTGATTCCACTTACGCACGGCTCAGTCCGAGGGGTAGTTTGCGCCATTGAAAACCACCCCACATTTCCGAGTTGATCCCATGAGCGCATGACTCCGCGCGTCCTTATCATACTATATCCGGATTTCCCATTGTTCTATTCCAGAGCTGAAGGCTCATTATCACGCCTTGTGTTTAGTTCGACCAAACACCTTGTACTACTATATAAGGTCTCGTGTACCTAGCTTGTACAGTAGACTTGACTTCTTGTGTAATACCACATCATCTGTCTCACAACCCCGAGTGAACTCGCCTTTGCGCTTGAGTTAAAACCTTCAGCTCACCTTTGCACTTGAGCCTGTCTTGACCCCACTATTATCCTTGTGTCTCGGGAGACCAAGTGATACTTGTGCATCATCGCTCTTGGTCTTAACCGACTGATGCCTTTCCGTGACCTGCTGTGACCCACGAAGTACACGTTGTACTAACGCCCCTGTGGTGGTGTTACACGCGGAGATGTGTCTGAGCCTGCAATGAAGTGTGACATATTCGGGTGATGCCGCAGCCAAGAGTTAGTGTTCCACTTTGTACAACCCGTTGGCGCTAGCGGGTATGCTGCCGATAACTGCATCTCCTCTCTTGATCTTGCACGATCCATTCTCAAACTGCACAGCACAACCGGCCTTGACGATACGGCCAATTGACACAACTGTGAGGCCCATCTGCAGCGCATGCAAGGCATCGTGCAACAACACCTTGGTCAATGTCGCGCCGTTCGGCACCTCTATCTGGATGTCTCCTGCGCCGACTGCGTAAAAGACACGGTTGTTTGCTGCAGTAATGGGACGAGTGGGGATCTCACGGTACGTGACAAAACACTCACGGTACGGGGTCATATGACGAGATGCCCCGGAATCGTACAGTTCTGTCTCTGCGCCCACTACTTCATCGGCCGCCATCACTGGGATCAGAGGGGCCGCATCATCCTCATCCTCCCCAGCCTCTGTGATTGTGGCCCATGCCTCGATGTCTGCGCTTCCACTTCCTCCCTGCTTGGTGCCAGCAGTAGTGTCACCACTTGTGCCGCTCTGTCTCGCACCTTGTCCTCATCCTCTGCTGCCACGTTTCTTCGGCCCTTGGCCTTCTTTGCCGCCACATTTTGCCCAGCAATCAGCTATAATGTGGCTGCGCTTCTTGCAATTGAAGCATTCAACATCATGCTTCTTCCGGGCGTCTGCAGCAAAGGCTTCATCATGGGCCTTGCCACCACTTAAGGTGTGTCGGTCAAATTCATCTGTGGCAAGCTTAGTGACTATAGTAGGAGTAGGGGTGGTACCGCTCATCTTGGTGGCAGTGGCTATCGAGGTCAAAGTCAACTGATACAACAACGGCAGCGATCCCATCAAGATTGTTGCATACTCGTCATCGGGCACAGACTTGCCCATCGCTGCAAGCTGTTGGCGCAGGTTAGCCAACTTCTCAAAGTGCTCACGCACGCTGTCCTCCTCAGTGCAGCGGTGTCGGGGATAGATACTGCAATAAGCTGCTTGACAGCGGCTTGGTCCAGATGCCACCGCACAGCCGGACTCAAACCATTGACGTCGCCAGGAGCAGTATACATAGCGGTGATGAATGCTTCAGTAAGATGCTCAGATAGGCCACACGACTCGATGGCCCACAGCATTCTGTCATGGTACGTCACCCAATTTGAGCCGTCCACGATCAGTTTAGTGACCATGGTTCTCAGGTCGTCAGTCATGTCGAGCGAGAGTGTTTGCTTCTAGACAATGTGATAGGGGCGTACACTCAGATTTGTGTAACAGGGGCTACTGATGTTTTAATTAACAGCAGCAGGGCCCATAACCTGGTGAGGTTATGGGATGCGGGAATGGGTTTAAGATGATAAAGGGAGCGTTTATGAGCGAACACAGACAACGAGAGAGTGCCAAGCAATCCAAAAGCTGATACATTCGAGAGCTCGCTTTCGAGCCCTTTGTATTACTCATTCATGTACAGTACTAGTAAAGTAATCTGAGACTTTTGTGACGCAAAGACAGTGTTATCTGTTACAGTAAGGGAAACCCGAGGCAGACGAGCTTGACTCGGTAAGATCGCAAATGATACACATACGGAAACACCTTCAGATACTGAGAAGGAGAACACGTCAATTCACCACTTGATACAACCCCCTTCAATTGTTGTTGTTGTTGTTGTCTAAGTTAATATATTTCACGAGTTTGTCCATGTGATCTTGAGCAGCGCGAGCATCCTTCGTCGTTAGTAACCCCCCAAGGAGGTCAGAATCTGGGTTGTTGCTGCTCATCTCCTTCTCTTGCGTGCACCAGCCCTCCCCAAAATGAAGGCGCCGTTTCAAGCAACTAAACTTGCCCATTTGGAGCGCTTCCATCAATACGGGGTTGATGTGGTTGTGACGCTTCGTATCGGTTTCGGCACTAGATGAAAAGACCTGTTCACAGGGTACTGAGGAAGCTTGGATCGGGAGGTAGTCCATCGCCATGAAAAACAGTGTCGGAAAAGTGCTGCTGTTGAGCTGAGAAGTCCAGTCAGTCACGCGTCACACGCTGTGTCGCACCATGCATACCTCCCAGAATTTGATGACATTTACATCCCTTGGAGAGATGCTTCTGGCATACGTCACAAACTCTTGCATAGCGGTTGGTTGAGTTGTCTGGCCGATTTCCATGTTGGGAACACCATACTGGGAGGCCAGGCTCATATATGCCGGAATGACACATTCTGTGTCCAAGTGAATGTTATGCTCCTTACGGTATTCACGCATCTATCATCGTGTTAGAATGTGCTGCTTGAGAATTTAAGTACTCACCATAGCTTGTATCTTCTCCTTAGCGTCCTCAATATAGTCGGCCCCCCATTGTTGAGCAATCCAGGTCATCCAGATCGAAGGATTGAGGACTTTAATTACCTATTAGCAGCTAGATTTAGGAATGAGTTGAGTTACTTACACATCGCAATAATATATGCATCTGTGCGATCCATCTTGGCATAGTATTTACATGCCCAGTTGAGGCCCGGCTGAAGGACAGGTTGCAGGTGGGGGTGCTGGAACTTAGCTTGAGTAAAAATTTCGATCGGTTCCGTCACTTCCGAGTCATCTTGTGCCAGCGAATTGGTTTGTGATTTGCCTTTCAATACAGCCGAGGTGTCCCAACCATTCTCCCTAGCTAAAGCAATATATTCGTTGAGATGGTGCTTGGTCATGTGTTGTCGGAGGGAAGTAGTCAACGTATTTGGTAAATACACAAAACATCTATCTAATGGCCAAGTGGAGGGATCCTTCTCGCGCGCCTTTCTGTTTATTCCAAAATGTTAGGCAATTCAGCAGAGCATCCGAGGATACGGAGACACTCACTGGCACACATTGCATGTGGTTTTCTCCTTACTGGACCTATTGAAGAAATGATTAACATCGACTGCACCCCTCTTAGATACGATCTGAGCAGGGCTGATGTCATTGATGATAGTTTCCAAGTTGGTTCTGGTCGTCCTACCTTGAGTGTCGCCGGGATGCCACAGATTTCTCTCCTCCATGTCTGAGTTGTTACTGTCTGAGTTGTCACCACCAGAAATGCCATCCAAATCAAATGACTCCTCGTCATCTACATTGGTTTGTGGGCGAGCACAGGAGCGCGTGTCACTTGCTGATGGAACAACTTGTGCAAGAGGGGAATTTCGTGCAGTTTGACGAGGTGCCATGAAATGAAGGTTGGGCCAAGGGTTTGGACATTTGGACAAATTTATAGTGCTGGCTCTGTGAGAATTGATTTCCAAGATGAGAAAGAAGCATCTGAGAAGTGTCTGAGTCTGATCTGGAGCATGAGACAAGGCATGAGGAGAGATTCCTGTTGTGAGGCCAGGGACAGACATGTGACTCGCTTGATCCACTTTATGCTGCTCCTCAACAACCTGCACCAAGGCGAGCTCGTGCTTAGACCTCAAGTGGTATCTTTTTGTTGTTGACTCTCGTGTGTATCACACATCTGGGTCCCTTCCCAAGCTCAGCAAGCTGCCTTGGTTTTGTCACCACCTTCGCCTGCCAGGTCAGACCCGAGCCCACCGCATATGGGGTGCACTAGAACGCTAGGTTGCTTCTCTCCATCTCCCTCTCTTGCCTCGATTGTTCGCTTCCTGTGTCACAATCCTAGCATACAAGAAGTCCACCAGGAAGGTTCACCCGGTCGCTGCTTCCCTCTTTGAGGACTTTCGCAGTGTTCAGCGTCGTCCCGACCCCTTCCTTTCTCTTCCTTCTCTTCCTGCACTCCCAGCCCACCCTCCCAAGTTCACACCTGGTGCCCACATCATGTGAGAAAGCTTTAGAGCCCTCGGACTCAACTTTCTTTGTCCTGAAGAGGTGAAGCTCGCAGCTCATGTTCTCAAGGTAAGCAAGAAGGTGCTCCCGTAATTCGAGGAAGGCCCCCATGAGCCGTATTGGATCCCATGAAATGTGAGTTCGAAGACTGAAACTGGAGTAAAGGGTGGAACGAAGGTAGTGATTGAGATGAGACGAACCTCCCACTTGGGTACCAAGAAGAAATAAATACAAGTGTTCTTTCTTGCTCTGTGCTTATTCCGCACAATGAATATGTGAACAGTTGCATGCTGCACTCAAGAAGATTGAAGGTATGTACTTCTGCATCTGCAAAGACCTGCTGTTGTTGGTGGCAAAGTGAAGCCAAGCGAGGACAATTTTGAGACAATCATTTTCTGCCTGTCAAGATCCCGACAATCGCCTACATCCCCTGGGTCTACAAGAACATTCCAATTCTGACCGGCCCACTCAACAAGGTCATTCAAAGATAAGATTGCCGCTGGTGTGTATGCCTTCAGACGTCTTGTACTGCTTTCACTGGTTCTGCGTCCCAAAGAAGAACAGTTCCCTTTGGCTTGTACGATCTCCAACCCCTCAACGCCATTGCTATCCATAGTGCTGCAGTCCTACCCTTTGTCAGCCAGTTCGTCAAGGGTTTGGCTGCATACTCTTGTTAAGTACATGCTTGATCTATTTGTTGGCTGCAACCACCTGATCCTTGACGTCACCTCTTGAGATCTCACAAACTTTCAGTCCCCCCTCAGCGCCTTCGCAACACAATGACGAGGCCAAGAAACAGAGAGCAAGGCGACAGGTGAGAAGGTTTTTATCTTCTCCCTCACCCCACTGCCTCACCAGTGTCGTCAGTCTCGCCCCAAACCCTAACCCAATGATGAGGAGAACAGAGAAAAGAGACAGGTGAGATGGTTTTCTCTACCTCCTCTTGCATTGACGGTACCGCATCAGATGCTTCTGATGACAAGATCGAGAAACAGAGAGAGGCGAGGGTGAGATAGCCTTCTAGGCTTTGTTTTGATGGTAGAGGAATGCTTTTAATTCACGTTCATTTTTTCTCATGTCGTGGCTGATATTTTTTTCCCAGGCTAACATAAACAAGTACAAGCTCTTTTCACTTGACTACTACCTCACCGACCTTGCTCCCCTTCCACCTCGATGTCTCTCACCATTGTCCTTGATACCCTCTATAGCTCAAAGGGTTGCAAACAAGAACAGGAAACAGCCGCAAGACACATTTTGGCCCATTTTGTGAGGATGGGATTTGAGAAAGATGGGGTGGAGGTAGCCACTGTGAGGTACGTTCTTACACACTACTTAATGCTCCCTGGCACTCACAATCACTTGCAGGAATACTGGTTGGCATGGTAGGGACGGGGCAGTACACAGGGGACACCTCACTGTAGACTAGTGTTCGAAAGTCCAGTCCCATGAACCGGAAAAAAACTGGGACCGGACCAGACTGCAACCGGTTGCAACCGGACCTGCGGTTGCGGTCCTTCCTATTTTGGAGTGGCACCGGTTGCGGTTCATCCGGAATCCGAAGTTTGGCTGAACCGCCACAGGGCCAGTTGGGACCGGTCCCAACCAGTCTTTACAGCCACGACCATCCGACAACGCCAGCATCGATAAGGACGACCAAATGCACTACAACAACCATTCCGACACCCAGGCCAACTGCAGCGACAACCAACATCGATTACCTCGGACCGGC
This sequence comes from Lactarius pseudohatsudake, assembly GCA_021525015.1. Lineage (NCBI taxonomy): Eukaryota > Fungi > Basidiomycota > Agaricomycetes > Russulales > Russulaceae > Lactarius > Lactarius pseudohatsudake. The sequence continues at coordinate 141,623 of JAKELH010000117.1, read as the reverse complement.
CCTCAACAACAACAGGTTCAAGAACAACAACCGCGCCATCACCAATGACCACCACCATCAACACCGCGTCGACAATCACGACCACCGCCGCACCCACAACACGTCGACGACCACAGCGACGATCAAGACGACAACAGCCGCAACGTCAAGAAGTCGACGACGACGACGATTGGCCACAACAACAACAAGTCGACAACGACGACGATTGGCCGCAACAACAGCACGTCGACAACCACGATGACGACACATCGACAGGCAACGACGACACGACGACAGCCGCAACACTAGCACATCAACAACCACAATGACGGCTGCAACAACAACTCGATGAGTCGACGTCGACATCCACGATCTACGACGACGACACGCGACAACGGCGACTTTGGCCGCAACGTCGACACATCGACAACCACTGGCACGACGACCACGACGACTCATCGACGACGCGATGCCAGTGCTACGTGACAATGGGGGAGGGGGATGAAGGGAAGGGGAAGGGGAATATGAGGATGGGGTGGGGGATGAAGGGAAGGGGAATATGATTATATGAGGATGTGGGAGGGGTGTAACGCCACTGCCGGGGCGTCCGTGTTCTGTAACGATTCCCTGCCTGAGGCACTGGGCAATCAAGTCAGCCTGGGGGATACCCTAGTGCCTAAGTCAGTGGTAACAGCCCCTACAACAGAGGGTGCTGAGTCAGTAGTTCAAGGGAGCAGTACAGAGGGGACAGGGAGAGCACAAGGCAGTCAATTGACTAAGCCAAAGCTAAGGAGCTGTGGCCTACTACAGGGAGTCTTATATACTACCAGGGTATGAGCTGGCATCTAAGTATAGGTAAAACAGGAGATGAGACAAGGGGAAGATCAGAAGGGGCTAGAAGCAGTACTAGATCTGATAGCCATCAGCATATGGGATCAGATGAGATCGAGATCGAGTCGGATCGGATAAGATCAGACAAGATCAGACAAGATCAAGACAGGGCAAGGGAAAGGGAAAGTAAAGAGAAAGGCAAGAAAAAAAGAAAGGAAAAGAGACATGCAGGGGGAAGTTCATGACAAGGGGGACAAGGGGGAGGGAATATGGGAAGGGGGACATGGGAAAGGGGAATATGGGGAAGGGGAGGGGGACATGGGGATGGGGAAAGGGAATATGAGTATGGGGGAGGGGAACATCAGGAACTTAAATGAGGAAGAGAGGATGTGGGGATAAGGATATGTGAAGGGGTAGGGATGGGGATGGACACGGGGATGGACATGGGGATGGGGACTGCATTTCTGAGTTTGTTTCTGAGTAGTACTACCACTAGTTTAGTTTTCCCTAATATAAGCCATTCACTTGTTCAGACGACTCTAGTCTACTCACTAAAAAAAGAAAATATTTGGGGAGGTAGATACCCTCAGAATCCACAAGAATGAAGTAGGAGGACTCCTCAGAATCCTCTGCCAACTCTAAGCATCTGTAATTGCAGTAGCTGTTCAGAGCTGTTCAAGGACACTCCAAACAGCTCCAAACAGCTCTGAACACCTTTGTCTGACAGATGAGTGATCTGACTAGCCATTCTTGAATTATTTAACCAGTTCAAGTCCATGGCCACTCACTGGCACTGCATCCTAGACTATATCTGTCTCCTTCAGTTAAAGCACTGGCACTTACATGGGATGACTGAGTGGGATCCCAATGAAAAGTGTCTTGGCTTTCCCTATTTCCAAGAACTCCTACTTGGTGTTGTGGACTTAGAGCTGATATTTTCTATCTTGAGAAATAAAATTAGGAAAACTCTGAACTTATTTGGGGAGCTGGCTTTCCTTAAAAGCCAAGGGGTCCTCTGCCAACTACAAGCAATCTGATCAGCCATTCCTGATTTATTTAACCAGAGCTGAATCCCTTGGGCTGAAGGATATCAGAGCTGGTCAAATAAATCAGGAATAGCCAATTGTATTGCTTAGTTGGCAGAGGACCCCTTGGAATTTGGGAAGATCTACCTCCCCAAATATGTTCATAGTTTTATCCATTTTATTTCTTGAGATATCAGAAATATTAGCTTAGCTGGCACTGGCAGATTTAAATCAAATTCCTTGTTTTTTTGTAGTGTTGTATAACAATTGGTAATTATTTTTCATATCTATACACTCCTATACACTCTGTGATTTTTTGAAGCAGAATGATTTAAGGAAAATGTGTGATTTTGTGCAGATACATACTCAAATTGACTTGGATAAAAAGTGGTTCAAGACTTGGGTGACTTCCAGGCAGAAGTTTAATTTGTGGCGGGGAAGGTGCGCCACATCATGTGTCACAACTTGTTCAAATTTGAACACCCCACTTTCCCTCTCCCCCCTCACACAAATACGACACTAAGTTTGTCTTTTCTTTTCTTTTTTCTCGTTTGTTTCTAACTGGTGCAGGCCAGGACAGTGTCACCCTCATCATTGAGGCCTCCTCCCACCGCCTTCACACCTTGTGTTACGGTTCGGACTGATGGAGCGCTTCGGCCCAGAAGTGGACACTGACGTACAAGGGTATGACACCGCGTCAGCAGTATATCGTCATGGACTTAGTAGGATCAGTCAGCCGGGTAAGCTCCGGTACATGTGATTGTGTACGATACGGCTCGGATCATGACTCACTACTAGGATAGCGGTACTAGGGTTTGCTCTACTTACGCTATTGGCTAGTAGTACTTGGAGCGGCGCTTGAAAGCCCGCGCGTATCTGTATAAGTAGTTCACCTGTGAAGACCAAGAACGGTATCTTGGTCTTCTTCAATACCACCTTCTTCTTCGCATCTGAACTAAGGGGATCTCCTCCCTTTAAGTGAGTCGTCCGGCATATCCCCTTAGACCAGGGATCCCTGTGACTTATCCCAAGTCCCTTTCCGGGCAGTGGACTATCCGTTGGACGCAACCTATCACCGAGTATTCCTCTACCGCAACGAACGAGTAGCAAGACACTTCCTCATATTCTACGTCCTCGATCATGACTCGTGGGACGAACTCAGAGTCACTACTACCCCTCCTATCGGGCTACAACAAGGAGACGACCTTCACAGGTATCAAGCAGGGCCAGAAGACCGACTGTTCCCACACCCCATTCATCATCCTACGACCCCCGCGAACAGGAACTACTACCTCTCTAGGATCACCACCCCGAAGCATGCCTAAGTCAGGCAGACGTCCGTGGTAGACGTTACACCTTGCAGCATGTGAGCAGCCTGCCTGGCCTGCCTCTCACACATGTGTACACAGGCCACATCATTGTCACCATCTCACTCGTGGCACTTGGGCCCACTCAGATGAGTTCTTTTTTTTTCTCTTTTTTTTTTCTTACTCATTTTGACTGGGCAGGGCCTCCCACTCCTGCAACTTCGCCACAGCCTCACACCCGCACCCACTGCCCCTCGACCACCCTGCCACCTCAATGTGGCCACAACACCCCAGCTCCACTGACCTGGCTACCACCAAGATACCACCACACCAGTGCCACCTCGACACAGTTGCCACTGTCACCTTGCTATGACGCTTCCACCAGCGCCACCCACCTCGACCCCGCTGCACTGGCGCCGTCTCGACACAGCCTCCACCACCTTGACTGTCATCGCCACCCACCTTGTCCACCAGACCCCTCCTCATTGGCGCCGTTTCAACACAGCACACCACTGGCACCACAATGCTGGCACCGCCGTCGTTCACCCAACCCCACCCCATGGCGCCATTTCAACATGGCCACCACCCAACTCAACCCACCACACCAGCACGGCCGCCACTGCCACCTTGCCATTGCACCTATCCCTGCCCACCTGTATTATTAATAGCTACTTGTAGTCCTATCATAATATATATTTGCAAAAATCCTGTTTTGTGTGAAAAAACAAATCATTTAAATTTAAGATGAAGTCTTAATACTGTCTTATCACGTCTTAGTTGACTTAAATTGTACTGATATCCTAACCTGACCATGGCCTCATCTTAATCCCCTTAAGACCATTAAGTACTGATTCAGAACCACTCTAAGTTGTCAAGGGAATTAAGTTGTGGCCATTAAGGCAGGTTAAGAAGGCAACCTTGCTTAAATTGCCTTAGGAAAAAATGACCTTAAAATGGCCTTAGAAGCATTTTAAGGCATGATTAAGAGCATTTAAGTACTTTTAGGTTCTCCTGATGGCCTGTGGCCCATGTGGAGGGGACTGGGAGGGAATTGGGGGGCAGGGTGTACAGAAGAGGTGTCATAGATGACTGTGGTCATTGGAGTGTGACGCCACAGCAGCTGTGTGGCAGTGGGAAAACCTGCAATCAATGTGAGTACATGGCCAAGCCATGTTGACTAAAATACTTACTGCATTTTTTCCCCTCTTTGTGGGGCTCAGGCTCAGACATTAGGGATGGTGGTGTGCCAGTGTGCTGGCTGCTTTGAGTCATCATGGGAGAAATGCATGGTGGGTTAATAAGACACACCTTTACTGTCTTGCATGTGGGCTCAATGTGGGGCTGCAAGGGCCATGGTGATGAAGAGGGAGGGGGGAAGTGAAGGCGCAATGATTTGAACACTCAGACAATCAACAAATGAACGTAACTTCCCACACTTAATGGTCCAAAAAAAAAACCCCCTTCCCATGCTCAGACCAATCAACAAACAAATGTGTTTGCTTCATTTGAATTAGTGTTTTAAAGTCTGGTCTGGTCCAGTTTTTTGGCCATCAATTGGGCAACCGGGACCGGGACCGGTTGCTACTATTTCTTATTTGGGGGGCAACCGGACCAAGACTGCAGTTCGTCTAGGACCAGTCTATATTGGGCTCCAGAATATATGTGGACCGGTCTTCAACTGGTTGCAACCACAGCATAACAGTGTATTTTTGATTAGCTACAAGTAGCACTAGTTACATTGTAGTATTGTACACTAAATCTAATTATCTACTGCCAGTGTCTGTGAAGGGCCTGCTGCTGCCGCCATCATTGCACTTGTCACCGCCATTGCCATTGTGTCTCCATCGTTGTTGTGCTTATTGCCTTCGTTGCTGTTGTTGTATGGGTCACTGCCACCATGTTGGTGTCATGGGGGCCTGGCACTGCGTTGGTATCGTGTGGCACCATGATGGTGTCATGGTGGCAGGGCACCGCATTGATGTTGTGGGGGTGCAGTGCCATGTTTAGTGTTTCTAAGTCCGGTCTGGTCCGGTTTTTTTTACCTAATTTGGGTATGACTGGGACTGCAACCGGTCCACAATTTCTCAGCCTAACACAAAAACTGGACCAGACCGTGTATGACCGGTCTGTGTTGGTTGGGTTGCAGTCCGTGGACCAGTCTTAACCGGTCGCTTCAACAACCAGTCCATAGCTGGTCTTCAACTGGTCTACAGCCAGTTTACAACCAGTCTACCACCGCTCCTTTCTCTCTTACCACCACCATCTATATGTCCTCCTCCCCTCCTTCTGACTCCCCCATGGCTGCCCTTCCCTCTGGACAGCCCCCTGTGGACCTTATCTACAACCTCCTTGCAGACATCCCCACCACTGATGACAGTGGTGATCCCCTCTCTCTTGGCAAATCCAGACAAGCCCTAGTGGGTGCGCTTAACATGCCCATCCCCTCTCTGGGCGACACCTCCCCTCTTACCCTCTTGGGCCTGAACCCCATGAGTCTGCTTCCTCACCCCCCCCCCCTCTGCCTTCACTAAGGAACTCGAGGCCCTTTGGCACTCCCTCAACCTGCGCCTTGATGCCCTTCAGGGCGTCATCCAGGGATCTCATCACCCCTCCCCTCCCTCTGCCCCCGTGCCCACGCCTCTCACCACTGCCCCTGTTTCGAAGCCTCGTGCCAAGAAACCCTCTGCCCAGCTTCCCACACCCGCCCCGGCTAAGGCCATACCCGCCTCAGCACCCACTCCCACCCCTGCCACCCGCCCCACGCCCCCCTTGTTCGCCTCAGTGGCAAAGACTCCTGCGTGGCCCTCTCTGGTCGTGTCCCTCCGCCCGCCTGTAGCAGGTGGCTCCCACCCCCTGGCTGTGTGACGCAGCCCCCAGGAGGTTGTTAACCACCTCAGAAGGCCACTTGGCTACCCTGTCTGCCACTCGGTGGACAGCAAAGAATAACCTTGTGATCACCGCTGGGCCCGACACGACGGTGCACCACCTCACCTCTGCCTCCCACCTCATCTCCGACTGCCTTGTGACCTTCCTCTCCACTGACCAATCCCCTCTCCCTGTCCAGACCAGTGACAACTGCAAATGGGCCCGCCTCCTCGTCAACGGAATTCCCACTGGAGCATCCCCCACCCGTGGGCCCTATTCCCCTCTGAACTCCATGCAGCCCTCTTGGTGGACAACCCCGCCTACTGAGGCCTGAGACTCACGCAGCCCCCATCACGGGTGAGGGCACCCACATCCTATACGCCGGGGTCCATTTCCTCCTTGGTGCTGACCTTTGAGGACCCCTCTGGGGACTCCTTGTGGTCACTCTTGGCGGGCCGGGCCCTATTTGCCTTTGGGCACTCTGGGGAGCTGAAGCGTTGGAAGGCCAAGCCGCATAACACCGGCAAGGCTTTGCTGACTGCTTCCCTCCCCCCTTGATCACACTCCCACACTCGTTTGACGTGCTCGCAGCTGGGGCTGGGCCCCTGCCTGGTCTGGCCCCTTACCCTACCCCCCCCTTAACTGGCTTCCTTGGAAGGTGCCTTGCCTGCGGGTTTCTCTTTTTCCCGTCTGTTACCCCCAATCTGCGGTGCCCGCTTTTGTTTCAGGGCAGCGCCACATTCTTTACGACATGTTCCATAACTTCCCACTTATCATACCTCCCTTCTCCTTCTCGTCTCCCCATTCCATTTTACCTTAGGTTCCGCCCACTTCGCCCGGGGCATGAGGCGTTTTTATGTTGTTTCCCCTTTACTGAAAAGTTTGGTAGTGGTTTTTTGTTGGTCGGCATGGTTTGTATGGGTGGTCCCAGGAGTTTATGCACAGAGTAGCAGATTGGGGTGGGAGTCTGTTCTTGTACTACGTACTGCTGCAGAATAAAACAGTTTGAAAAAAAAAAAAAAAAAACTAGTCTACCACTGGTCTACAACAAGTCTGAATGGTATTATATTTTTTCTAATTAATAACAAGTAATTACATTGTCTATTCTAATCTATCTCATAGCCCACAGTGCCATGTTACTGCGGTGCTGTCATAGTGTGACGGTGCTGTGTCAGTGTCCTAGCATGATGGCGCTGTGTTGGTGTCGAAGCATCAGGGCGCCGGGTGCTGTGTCGTGTAGCAGCACCAGAGCGCTGTGTTGCTGCGCTGCCACATCGGTGTCAGTGTACCTCAGCACCGTGTTGATGTTGTAGCATGACGGCACTGTGTCAGTGTCGAAGTGCCACAGCATGAGAGCACCGTGTTGGTGTTGAAACATCAGGGCGCCACATCAGTGTCATAGTAACTCGGTGCTGTGGCACTGTCATAGCGTGATAGCACCATGTCAGTGTCATAGCGCGACAACATGGTGCCACCACGTAGTACGATGGCGCAATGTTGCCACTGTAGTACAACGGCACGATGTTGCCACTGTAGTACAACGGCACGATGTTGCCACTGTAGTACAACGGCACGATGTTGCCACTGTAGTACAACGGCACGATGTCACCACTGTAGTGTGACAGTGCTGTGTCGCCATCATAGTGCAATGGCACAGTGTCATGGCACCATGCTTGCACGTGGCGAGGACCTGGTTCAAAACCTAGAGAAGAAAAAAAAGAAGATCACAGTTAGTCAGTAAAAGGATAAGGAAAAATAAAACTTAACTTGTTTGACAGTTTGAGGGTCAGTCGACAAGTGCTAAGCACACCGTGGTGGTTGTTAGGTCAGAGGTCAGTGTTGACATGCTGACACACCTTCGTTGCAGCAATGTCCAGACCGGTGATCTGCATCCCCGCAAAATACCTGTGAACCCGTGACACGGGTATGGCCCGGGCAACTAAAAGACCAGTTGCACTCTGGTTACAACTGGTCTTTTGGCAGTCTGTTGATGAATTGAATTGTCGATAGACTGCAACTGGACCATGCTGGAACTACATGCAACTGCAACTGAAAGTCCAGTTGCAATCAGTTGGGTCCAGTTGGGTCCATGGTCTTTTTTCAGTCCATAGGACAGGACTTCAAAACACTAGCCATGTTGGTGTTGTGGGGGGCTGGCACCATGTTGGTGTCGTGGAGTCGCAGCACTGTGACAGTGTTGTGGGGGCACCACACCATGTTGGTGTCATGGAGGTTGGCGTCATGTTGGTATCGTCAAGTCATGTGTTGTGGGGGCACTGCGCCGTGTTGGTGTTGTGGAGGTGCGGTGTCGTGTTGGTATCGTCGAGTCGCGGCGCTGTGTCAGTGTTGGGGCCTGGCACTACTACATCGATGTTGTGAGGGCGCAGCGTTGCATTGGTGTCATGATGTTGTGGTGCCCAACGAGAATGTGTTCGAGAGCTATAAAGGAAAGAAAAACAAAGATTGTAGTTAGTTACAATAATGGCTAAAAGGATAAGCAAAGAAGAACTTAGCTTCTTGAGCCAAAACAGTGTAGTTGACAATGGTGCAACAGCGGTTGCAGCCACCTGAGTCCAGTCTGGCAACCTGCATACCCATGAACGTGCGGGTCACAATTTACTAGACAAAACTTGAGATAAAAATAATATTAGACTATACTAAGAAATAGTTGTACTCAAGGTTGTACTCACAGGTATTCTAGGGGTGTGAAGCATCGCAAACAGTCACGCAGGCCTCTGTGTGTGGTGCGAGATGTTGGATGTGGGACTGTGGCGGTTGCAGACAGGTATTGTCATGGCTAATAAAGCCACATGAAAGTGCGGCAAGGTCAACAGAAACTGACTGTGGGCTACGCAGAGCCCAGCTGGGTCAGGTTTGGGTCAGGTGGTTGCAGGACATGGTCCATCAGTATTCACAGACTTGCAGAGAGACTGTGTATTGAACAGGAATGGAAAATAAAAGTAACACACTGCATAACACATTGACAAGCTATGGGAACAAGTATGGAAATGCCCACTGCAGTGCTGCTGCTCCCGCTGTCATCACTTCTGAGTCGCAGTCATCCTTGCAATTGCCCCACTGTTGTCACCGCTGTTGTCTTCATTGTCTTCGTCATTGCCTTACAGTTGACTTTGCTTCGCCATTGCTGTTGTGGCCTTGATTTCACCTCGCCTCACCCTGCTCTTCATGACCCTCGTACCCTTGTCATGGGTTATGCAGGTTGCCAGACCGGATGGTGTCATCATTCAGTACTATTCAGTACTGACCCCAGGCTGTCAGTGCACAGCATCGACTCAACGATGGCATCCAACACGTTGACTGAACCTCCTCAAGCTAAGTGTCTCTTTCTTTTCCTTTTTTTTACTAACTGATTTTTGTTCTTTCTAGGTTCTCACACTGCCTTGCTGTGCGCAAGCTGATAGCTGCTGGCACTTTGGCATGCCGTTGCCACCTCATTACAGCCCACAAGAGTCTCAGCCATGGCACTGACACGGCGTGGGAGCCTTGCAGTGCCACTATGACACCGACATGGTGTGGCGACGCTTGACACCGATACAACATGGCAGCACTACGACACTGATACAGTGTGGCAATGCTATGACACCGACACAGCGTGGCAACGCTACGACACTGACATGGCGTGGCAATGCTATGATGTCAGCATGGCGCGGCGACACTACAATGTTGGCATGGCATGGCGATGCTACAATGTCGGCACAGCATGGCAACACTACAACATTGGCATGGCGCGGCAACACTACGATGTTGGCATGGCATGGCAACACTATGATGTCAGCACACCGCAGCGATGCTATGACATCAGCATGGCATGGCGACTCCACAACACCGACATGGCACAGTGATGCCACGACACCAACACAGTGCCCCCGCTAACAACACCGCCACACGATGCTATAACACCAACATGGCGTGGCGACACTTCAACACTGTGTCACAACACTACGATACGGACATGGCAATGTGGGGCGTGTGATGGACATCATCACTGGCAGTGGAGGATTGAATATTGAAAATTGGTGGTATTTCAGAGAATGGCATAACTGCAGTGACCTACATAGTTCCATGTTTGGCTCACTTCATGGATCACACAAACAATTGCCCATGGCTAGCAGGAAGCAGGAGGAGATCTTGTGTCAAGAAACTGGACTGCATAGATCACAGCCTGTAACTTGTCTGTGTCTCAGGCCTGGGGTTGAGATGCCCTGTCACTTATGTGAGGGTGGAAGGCATTTTGGTGGTTAGGAAGAGACTTGATGGGTTGAGGATTGTGGATTGTGGGGCCCATAAGGAGTTGTTTAAACTGGTAGTGAGGGTGAACATCTAGAGTATAGAGTACTTAAACAGATTACATACATCAATGATAGAAACTTGTCAATGCCTATGCCACCAAGGTATGCATAAATGATTCAGGTTTTAGGAAGTAGTAACCACATATTCTTGTTGAATGTCCTATGAAAATGTCCTATGAAGATTGGGACTTACCAGGTAGACTCATCTATATAATAATGACGCATCGCTTTGTCACGGAGTTGTCGGGCTTCGAACCTGTTTTCTCGCTCGCTTGCTGCCTCGATTCCCGTGTGAAAATCTTTATTTTAAACACTTTAAATGTGCTTTGGTACTTTTTCTCGCAACGGTTTTCTTTTTGGGTACGCGTAGTCTCATACGAAGCGACAGTGTGCTTTGGCGGGCATCAAATCAGCCACTTCGGAGTAGGCCCTTGAAGCGGTTTCCCAAACGATCACATGCCCTCACCTGACCGTGATACTTTTGCTGGCTGCGTTGGACCTCACTGATGGCTCTTTCGTTTCACGTGTTAACTGGCTGTTGTAACCGTCGTACACCTACGCCCTTGGTCTTCTCTCACGCTGGGTTTGCACTGCCATGCTCGGCAACGGTGGATCTCGCGAAGTGTTCGGGGTCACGTGGGATTAGCCTCTCTTGCGTTGTGCAGGTTATGCAATTTACCCCCCCTGTGCGATGGACTGCGTCGTTCGCCGGTATTTCCGACATTTAAGGTCACGTGCATTTCTGTGCTCCTGTCCCCTAGCCGTGTGGTTCTGAAGCTCCTTTTCTTACGTTCAAGCTACGTTGACATGCCGTCTGCTAGGTCGATTGGACAACAAAGAAGACGGCGACGTGAGGGTTTGCAAAAGGTACGTCTTCTTTTGAACCTTTTTGGTCTTTGTCTGATCGCGAACAAGCTGGCACATTGTTCCCGCTCAAGTGGAACGCGTTCGTCTTCGGTCGAGGTGGACGTAAGTGTGCCTGCAAATTTGGAAGTATGTCCCTGTCCTGCACTCCTTCAATGTGTCGACATCCTTTTCTTCGGCTCAACGCTTTTTCCAGTCTGTTGCGCGTGCACCGATGGATGTGTGTGAACCGTCTGCCCCTGAGCAAGACGTCAGCGGTGTAGAGACGTCGGGGCAAGACGGACCCGAGGAGCTTTCGACGAGCGTCGTGGAAGGGCCATCTCCAGCTGGTTTTGCGTTGCAGATGGGTCAAGAGCGAGGTGTCTCGGGGTTGATGCGTGCCGAGGGTGTCCGGTTTGATGAGGTTTGTCCTACGTGCATGTTCTTGATTCTCTCCGACTGAGCCTCGCTACTGCTGCTTCACACAGGAAATTGATGCGCATTATTTGGGGAGGATGGATTCAGAGTGCCGGTTTTGTTGCGCGCTTCATTGGGTCGCAGAGCGCCGAGTGGGATCTCCGATTTCCAATCCTCAATATGGGTCATGTTGTCTGCGAGGAAAGGTTCAGATAGATTTCGTTACCCGCCTTCCGGACGTGTTGTACGAATTGTACTCAAGCGACAGCACACAGGCGAAAGAATTTCGTCTTCATCTCCGCCGCTACAACAAAGCGTTTGCCTTTACCTCCACAGGCGGATCCGGCCGACTGGATGGCACAATGTTCGATGGGCGCGGTCCACCTTCCTATAAGATTCAAGGCGAGGTCTTCCATCAGATCGGGCCTCTCTCACCGGAAGAAAACCGGGCGCCGTTGTACAGTCAGCTGTACATTTACGACCCTGCCGACGCTCTTGAGCGCCGCAACGATAACAATCGTGTAACGCGACCGGCGACAATGTCTCTTTTGCAAGATGTCATATTATCATACCATCCTTTCGTTGAGGTATACAAGCAAGCACAGGAGCTTTCGACGTCGACGGTTTTGCCGGAATACTATTTGAAACTTGACTTCTTGCGCGCGACTGACCGTCGGCGATACAACGCCCCTTCCGGAAACCTTGAGTTGGCTGCAATTGTCCCCGGTGACGTGGAGACGTTCGTCAATGCGAGGGAAGTGATTGTTCGCCCTAAAGGGGGGCCGCTCATGCGCATTACAGAGATTCACCCCGCCTACGTTACGCTGCATTTCCCCTTGCTATCTCCCACTGGCCAGTTAGGATGGTCCCGTGACATGCAATATACTTTCCCCCCATCGCAGAAGCGTCGGAAACGTACCCAACTTTCTTTTTGTGATTTCCTCAAGCACCGTCTCCACATTCGCCCTATCGCCGTTGAAAGCGATCACTGTTTTCGCGCTGGGCTATTGTTTCAAGAATGGATCGTCGACATGTGGGCTGCAGCAGAACATGCTCGCCTCGACTGGATCAGGTTCAACCAAGCCACCTTACGAGCAGAATTGTATTCTGGTCTGGTTGACGCTCTTCGTGAAGGTCTCGATCCTTCCGCAATTGGACGTAGGGTCATCTTGCCGTCCAGCTTTACGTCTGGTCCTCGATTCATGCAGAAAAACCTTCAAAACGCGCTGGCTTTGTTGCAAATTTTCAAGGGATCGGATCTTTTCATCACATTCACGGCGAATCCCACGTGGCAAGAGGTCACCGACAGTTTGCTGCCTGGTCAAACAGTCGGCGACAGACCAGACATCGTTGCGCGCGTGTTTACCCTCAAATTTTCGTCTTTGCTCCACGACATCATGAAACGGAACATCTTCGGCGAGGCCGTCGGCTACGTCTACACCGTGGAGTATCAAAAGCGCGGTCTGCCCCACATTCACTTGATTGTCTTCCTCCATTCGTCTGCCCGTCTATCTACCCCAGAACGTGTCGACGCCTTCCTGTCAACCGAGTTTCCTGACGAGGAGAGCCAACCCGTCCTTCACGAACTGGTGAAAACTCACATGGTCCATGGGCCGTGTGGACTCGGGAAGTATTCCCCTTGCTTGAATGACAAAAAGGAGTGCTCGAAGGGTTTCCCCAAACCGTTTCAAAAGGAGACAGAACTTTCCGGGCATTCGTACGTGAAGACTAGAAGACGACAAACGGGGAAAGTTTACATGGTTCGGCACGCACCCGTTGACAACCGAAGCGTGGTTTCGTACTCTCCATATCTGTTGATGAGGTACAGGGCTCATATCAACGTTGAGTGCACAACCGGGTTTAACGCGATAAAATACATCTACAAGGTAAGCGTAGAGAGCGTTTCGCAGTTTGTTTTGACACGCTTCGCACAGTACGTCTATAAGGGTCCCGATAGGGCGACCGTGTCTATCCACCCAGAGCATGGACCTGTGGCAAGCAACCGCGATGAAGTAAAACTGTTTCTTGACGCTCGCTACGTCAGTGCATCAGAAGCGTACGCACGCATAATGGGTTGGTCGACCCACCGTGTACGATTCTCTGATTTTTCGCTCTGCGTTGAACTAAAAGTGGACATAGGAATTCCCTCCGGTCGACCCGCTGCAAGTCCACTTGGAGAACGAACAAAGGGTCGTTTTTCGCGCTGACGGCAGTAGTTCGGCTGGAAGTTTGCAAGGCAGCCCACCTGACACCCAGCTCACCGCGTTTTTCAAAGCAAACCGGATTTACCCTTACGCTCGCCAGCTTTACTACGCTGACTTTCCGACAAAGTTTACTTGGGATTCCGAGAAGAATGAGTGGGTTCCACGGAAGAAGCAGACTGTCTTTGGTCGCCTGGTCTACATACCTCCAAACGCCGGCGAAAAATTCTACGCTCGCCTGGTGTTATCTGTCGCCAAGAACTTGCAATGCTTCGATGACTTGCGGACCTACAATAGGGTGCTGTATCCCTCTATTCGTGAAGCTTGCTTGGCGCGTGGCTTACTCGACGACGATGGACACTGGCGGCGTTGTCTGGATGACGCGAAAAATCTGCAGACCGGGTCAGTTCTTCGAACTATGTTTCTAATCATCATCCGCGATTGCATGCCGGCGAAACCCATGGATCTATGGTCACGCTATAAACAGTTTCTCTGTGACGATTTGCAGCGTCGGTTGACACGTGGAAGGTTGCCCAACGCGTCGGAAGAACTCACATATGACTACGGGCTCTACCTCCTTCAACACGAGCTCCTGTGGGAAACCAACAAAACTATGAAGGACGTCGGAATGGATGGACCTCAGAACGATTGGAACACGCTGTTGTCAAACTCTTTGCTGCAGGACCACGCCCAGTTTGATCGCGACGAAGAACTTCGGCGCCTTCTTCAATGTCTACCAATGTTGAATGGTGATCAAACTGTGGCATTCAACCGCGTAATGGAAGCCGTCGAACAAAAAAATCCTAAAACCTTCTTCGTTGTTGGGGCTGCTGGCGCCGGCAAAACATTTCTTTACAACACGTTATGTCACGCATTACGCTCGCGAGGTCTCATTGTTCTCTGTGTCGCCTACTCGGGCATCGCGGCGCAATTACTACCAGGAGGGAGAACTGCACACTCGACGTTCAAAATTCCATTCGACTTGCTCGACGACTCAACGTGTTCCGTCCCGAAAACTTCTCAACTTGCTACCTTCCTGAGAAGCGTGAATCTCATCATCTGGGACGAATGCTCTGCGCAACATCGCTATGCGTTCGAGGCCGTCGACCGCTCCCTCAGAGACATTCGCGACTCCGCTGAACCTTTCGGAGGAATTCCAGCGGTTCTGGGTGGTGACTTCTTGCAGACGCTTCCCGTCGTGAAGCACGGGTCTCGCTCTCACATTGTTCACGCAAGCCTACTATCTTCGCATATGTGGCCGAATATCGTACCGAACATACTCAAGCTAGAGTCAAATATGCGTGTGGGGAACTCTTCCGAAGATCGCGCCTTCGCAAGGTGGCAGAGAGAACTCGCGAAGGGGGCGTTGAACGATGTGGATGACGAAGTGGTGTTACCGGAAAACATCGTACAACCTGGAGACGACCTCCCTCAGCTCATCGCCCACGCTTACCCATACGTTGAGACGTTGCACCCTGCTTCGTATTTTGAGGAGCGCTGTATTCTCACGCCGCGCAACTTGGAAGCGCACGAGATCAACGGGCATGTATTGGACAGTTCCCGGGAGACACTGAAGAACTATGGGCGTGTGATGTCGCCTTGAATCCTGATCACCATGTCTTGGAAGGTAGGGATTATCCGCCCGAGCTGCTACATTCAATGACGCCCTCGGGATTTCCCCTCGCGAACATCAAACTCAAGATCGGGTGCCCCATCATGATCTTGCGGAATTTGCATCCTCGAAAGGGCGTCTGCAACGGTTCAAGAGGAATCGTAACTCGCATCTGCACCAACGTCGTTGAGGCGCGGCTTTTTTCGGGACGAACGTTTCTGATTCCCAAGGTGAAACTGATTTCTGCTGATCCCGACATCCCATTCCTGTTGCAACGTCTTCAGTTCCCCATCTCTCTGTCGTTTGCCATGACCATCAATAAAGCTCAAGGGCAAACGTTCAACAACATCGCTGTCGACTTGCGCCATCCCGTTTTTGGACATGGACAACTTTATGTCGCACTGTCCAGGGCGAGACATTTTTCATCGATCAAGTGCATTCTCGGTGATAGCAACCAGTCCAACAAGACGAAGAACGTCGTGTTCCGGGAAGTGGTCTTCTGAGAGTTCGTTCACCGGATGTGTGTGTCATTCCTCCTTCGCGTCATGTACCACTTCCCCACCCCTTACGCACACGTTAGCTCGCTTGACGTGATTCCGCACGACCGCATGTACATTTCGTTTGCAAGTCGTACTCTGCCCACTTCATATTGATACATCTGTTACGTAATCCTTTCCGTGTCTTTTGATCTGTAATGTGTCCGGCCCGCCGGTTTGCCTGACATAGAGGCAACCACTACATTCCCCCAGTGCGTTTTTGATCACACAGTCTCTCACGTCGCGGAACCAACATACCCGGCGCTACCCCCGCGTGAATAACAGCGAAGGTCTCCTGTGTCTGCGTTCCAAAGCGAGGGGGTTTCCGTCACCCCTTGAGTAGTACCACGCTATCTCCATTCCGTTCCCTGCTATGTGATAAATAGAGACAAGTTCGCTAGGAGAGTACACGTCTCTTGCTTTCCCAAAAATGTCATCTGCACGCTCGGGTTCCTGCACCGTCTCCTGTCGTGCCTTTCTTGAACATCCACGCGTCGTCCATGGGAAACCACGCACAATCATCTTCGACGCTCTCATGTTCGGAACCAACGCTGTCAACAATTCTTGCTTGGTTCCTTGCAGTCTGCGCTTTTTCAAATCAGACGACGGAATCGATGCCTCTCCAGGCATATACGACATCGTCGCGACCGTTGAGTCTTTTCCTCTGTCGCCTGTTATGCTCCTCACTAACCGACGCAGATCGTCACTTATCGCACGGGTGTCAATGAAGCTAGCCCAACGATTGCGGAGGATGACTTCAAACTGATGGGCGATATCTACGAGGTGAATCCATGCTCCGTCGGCTTCTACACTAGGCTGACATATGTCAAGTTGAAACCCATACCTTCTGATACGACGGAGGCTATCGCCGCATGCAAGATTCCTGCGCGCGTTTTCGGCGCAGGCATGGTCTGCTTTGTCGAAAAGGAAAACAACAGCTTCGTCCTTTCTCTGTCGCAATACGTTGGTGGCGGTACTCAAAACGACCATATTGTGGTCCGCGCTCTGATGGAAAAGGGACCGAAGTGGCCGGAGCCTGCGAAACGGTTACCTGCGGTATCAGGTTTGGTGTCCTTCACAGGAAGACTATCCCATATCGAAGACAACCCCGACTCCAAGAAAGGTGCTACCAAAATGCGAATCGTGGTAACGTTAGACAACATAACTTACTTGCCACGCACGAATGCAAAAACAACTTCCTCGGGAAACCCCCCCGCAATCAACTTGGAGGACGACGGCGACACGGTCGCTCTCAAGAATCGGCTCAGAAAATACTCGAAACCCGACAAGCCTATTCGCACGACCACGCCCATCGCGGGACCGTCATCCAAGGGAAAGAAACGCAAAGCGACGGATACGGAAGTCGGCGGGGATAACGTTGAGGATGAAGGCGAGATGAAGGCTTGAAAGAACTCGCAGTTGCAAATGGCTAATGGCGCAGCTGCCGTTGTATATTATCTCTGTGCACCCCCGACCCCCAATTCGCATAACGTTCGACGAGTTGGTATGATTGCTCGACGTCGGCCAATGGTACATGTCACAATGACGAGTCGGTGTACTCCCTCAACATATCCTACAATTGTACCGCCCCTATCAGAACCTCGCTGGGTGCAATATGGATATGAGACGGAAACTCCTGAACACGGAGACGTTCCGTTTGCCGCCTCCATTCTCACCGCCCCCCTTTTCGCGTTGCTCATGGCAAGAAATGAGTCAGCCGCCGATCGACCCTAAGGTGAGTCAACGACAAACGGAATGACGACGCGCAATGGTGCGTTCTCCCCCGACTGCCCCGAACGCTGGATCGTCCACCGAAGAAAGAAGAAAAAGCCGCATGGGAAGCGACTCGAACACCCCTGATTAGACCTGTGAGTCTGAGACGGCATTTGTAACCTAGCAGTTACCGAAACAGCGGTGCGAAATGCGATCTGGTAAGAAACGCTGAGGATGCAGGGAGGGCAGGCGATACCCGCCTCCATTCGCCACCGGCTAATGTACCCAGTCAACACGGGAGAGCACGAGAATGCAAGAAATCCTCCATTGAAGTTTCATCGGCCAGCCGTCGAGCCCGCTACGAAATTGTGTTGTGTGTCTGTATTTACTCGACAGGCAGCATGACAGGGCAACGGTGCGTTCTCCCCCGACTGCCCCGTACGCTGGATCGTTCACCGGAAATAAAGAAAAGGGGTCGCCTAGAGAGCGACTCGAAAACCCCTGATTAGAACTATAGTCTGTGACGGTCCCACTTCCCACCGCCGCCGACTAAAACACTCTGGTCGGGACAGAAAAGTAGAGAATGCACTGCCCTCCATTGATGTGTGACCAGCCTGCGCTTGGGACTTCTGCGGTTTCATGAACACGGAGACAAAAAAAACCTAGGCGTCATCTCGGAGGTGCCCCTCTTTCGAGCTCTTGCCTGTGTGACCAGCGGGCTCTCGGGACTTCTGCAGTTTCATGGAAACGGAGACGAAAAACCCCTAGGCGTCATCTCGGAGGTGCCCCTCTTTCATGTTCTTGCCAGTGTATAAGAACCCTACGTGTCTGACCTTTCTCGCTAACCATCATTCACAATGCCTTCAAGATTCAGCCGTCCCGGATCCGTCTACATCTCCTGCGTGGCTTTGCTCGAGAACGCGAGGGTGATCGATGATGTCTGGGGCCACGTCGTATTCGACGCTGTCATTTCCACCTCTGTCGCTGTCGACGACTCGGCCCGCTTCGTCGGTAGTTTGCGGTATGAAGCGAAGGGGCCGAACGAGGACTTCGCTGCAGGTTTATATGAGATACACGCAAAGGTATGTCCGCATCCGCCTGATTTTAATCAATGCTGACTGAATATGTGCAGATCGTTACCTTTCTACCGAACACCCATGAGCGAAGCCCTGTCCGCAACGATCAAGACTTCACTTTCATGGGAGACATCTTGGAAGTGCGAGACGACACCCCCTTCCCTTTTGTCTATGCTGACGTTGGATGCCAGCTCCGCCCGATATCGGAAGAGAACAAAGAGAAGCTCTGCCTCGATGACCACCCTGCGCGTTTGTTCGCTTCCGGTAGAGTCACCGGCCTGGACCGCGAGATCAATACGTTTACGATCTCTGTCTTGCAAATCGTGAATCAAAGTTCTGGAGTTGGCCACATCGCCGTGCGCGGCGTGCTCGGGATCAATGCGCTGACGAACAACCGCACCAATCGACTCCCCCCCATCAACTCCGTCGTCTCTCTCACCGGAGACATAATGGATTTCAGCGACGAAGTGGCCGTGGTGGCCGTGGACGACGTGACGTACATCGCCATCCCCCGACCCCTGTGCAGGAGGGGGGCGCCTCGCCCTCGCCCTGCTTCGACCGCGACCAAATTCGATGAGATCGATTGAGTGATTAACGACAACGGCATCGTAGACTTCCCTGTTTTGTAACCCGTATCGTATACTATTGTCCATAGCGCCCCGTGATCGAATAGCGAAAATTCCCATGAACGCTTCGGAGGCTGTGATTGCAGAACGAATGTATCTACGACAGCTAGCGATCGAAACGGGTAAACCGCGGGTTGTCCGTACTTGCGTCGAAAGAGACTGACACCAAGAATTCCGACATCAAGTTTGGATGCGTGTCAGCATGACAATTAGAGCCGTAAGCTTTCATGAATGACGGCCCCTTGGGGCCGTCGTGAATTGCTAGTTAGCATATATGAGAGTAAAGAAAAAAAGGTAGAGGAAGAAAGTAAATTATTTTTGAGACAGTAAATTTTTATGAGTATATTTCTCTAATATACAGACAATTTTTGAATAAATTATCATATCATTTGATTTTAATAATATAATTAAAACCAATCAATGTAAGATTAGTATAAAAATATTTTGGTTTTGCAGTCAGTATCACAAATGATAAATCAATTATTTAAGTAGAGCTTATATATTTATATTAGATTAATGATTAGCAGCATGGATAGAATACTTAAACAGATTATATACATCAAAGATAGGGTATTTAGTTGGCACCTATGTCAGGTACACATCAATGATCTAGGCTTCAGAAGTAGTAACCACATATTATTTTCAAATGTCCTACGTAAATTAATTAACAATTTGATATGTATGCATTTACTTCTGTAAATTTGAAATCAGGTACATAATATATATTAATTGTAAAAGCATTTAGAATATTTTAGTAAATATTTCCAGTGTTATTAATGGATAGAAACTTTAATTCTAGTTTTTATTTTCATTAATGCTACTTTCAGAGAAGATTTAAATTTTAAAAATCAATTAATATTTTTACAAAGGAATAAAGAGATAAAAAATCTAAATAAATATCTAATTAGAATATGATAAAATTGTTATAATGGTATGTTTAAATTTTTATAAATAATAAAACTAAGCATCTGGGAAATAAATCCAACTATTGATATTAAAAATTCATAAATTTAGATTTATTTATTATTTTACATAATTAATATTAAAAATGAAAAGGGGTAAATTATATGTAATATTTTAATTAAATAAAATGTAAAACCATCAAATATTATAATAGAGAAATAATAAAAAGGCTTATAATTTTATAAAAAATAAAAAAATAAAAAAGTTTTAAAAAAGTTTTATTTTATTTTGTTATTATTTATGATATTTTTGCTAATGGAAGTCCAGTCAATACAATATTTTAGTTTAATAATTAATCTATATTGAAGATAAAAAAAACTGATGCACTTGATTCTGATGTAGTGTCCCAATACTATTCTTTCACTAAATAGCTAATCACTCCATTAGTTATGTCCCTCCTCTCTTTGCAGTGTTAGAAGTAACCTCCAGTGTGGAAGGTCACTGAGGCTTATGGAGAAATCACCACAGGGGATATATTGGACAGGTGGCTGCTTTCATGAGGGACCTTGATGGCCAGACCAAAGGCCCATGGAGTGCCACTACAAAGCAAATCAGAGCTGCTGATTAGCCTCAGAAATGGGGACTCACAACCAGAACATTGCATTGGCTAGAGGAGGGGAGAGATTGGTACATCTACTCAGAATACTGTAGACACTACTTTATTGCCTCTCATCAGCAACACGGCTTAAATTTTTGCTTATTTGAGTAATAATCCAATTAAGCTGCCCTAAATGGGATTAAGTGTACATTAATTCAATGTTAGAGCAGCTGCTGTTTAAGTGTTGTTAAGTAAACAAGTAGATCCATTTCCTTAAATTTGGCTGATGAAGCCTTATTTTGCAAATTATACTTCACCTTATTGAGTAATTGCATGGCTTATTGTTCAAACACCAAATTAAGTCTGACATTAATCCATAGATTCAGAAAGTGGTTCTTCGTCTAAGCAAGCTAAGAGACTATGCAATCAACAAATTTGGTTGTAGAATTTAAAAAAGATTTAAACAAATGGACCCACCATTAGCAGAACACCAGAGCAGCATGTTCACTGAACAATTGATCATTTGATGATGATGCCATTGCCTTTGTGGTCTTTGCCTTCTGGTTCACTGCAACCATCCATGCTTCATAAAGGATTGTTGCCATTGTGTTACTGGGAACCTGGCCCAATATTGACATATATTCACAAGTCACACCACCCCACAGTGTGTCTGAGAAAGCTTGAGGTGGGCCATTGGGCTGCTCAACCTTCCATATGGCGGTCTTCATTTAAGGCTGAACATGAGTGCCACCTGTGGCCCTCTCTAACAAGCCTACGTACATCAAAATCAGCCAAGAAATGAAGGAGATATGGTTAAAACATTATTTCATCAATATCTCAGTCATTTCTGGGCTGATTAAGATGTTCTTGTTAGAGAGGGCCACAGGTGCCATGGGTGGCACTCGTGTTCAGCCCTGTCTTCATTGCCTTGCACTTGTGTTTGGTGCCCATGCTTTCCTTGTCCTCAATGACCAGTTTGATATCAGTCTTGCCATTCATGAGCAGGGTAAGGGTGCATTCTAGCTGTCTAGGTCTTAAGCACATGGACAAGACTCACCGCAGTGGTGGCAAGGTCCATGGGACCCTCATAGCGCAGCTCTAGGATAACAACATGAAAGGTGGTGGCATTGAACTGCTATGCAAAAACTTGTAAAAAAAGGGGGCCACATCACATGCCACTCCAGTCCTAAAGACATCAGGAATGTGTGCACAAACTAATGGGAGCTAAAACTCACCCCATGACTATCAGAGAAAGTGTCAGAAAACAAAAAGTGGTAGTGCTGCATCATGTCTGACGCAAATGCCACATGAGTGTCATACTGAAGGTAGTGATCATCACTTGAGAATAATGAGATCATTGCCAAGGCTGCTGTATGTGCTTGAAAGCACACGAGTGAGTAGGGCAAGGCTGAGGAGGGGACTAGACAGAGGAGGGGAAAAGAGGGGTGTTGTCACCAAGCCTTAGTGGGGACGAGTGCCCAAATCTTGGATGTTGAATGAGCGAGGACTTCCAAGGTGTTGAGTGAGCAAACAAGCCATCAAGTGGGGCTTGAGACACATGTATTGACAACACAAGGGCAACTAAATGGGGGGGGTAAAAGAATGTGATGAGTCATTACCATTGAGCGGGCATCTTTGTTGACAAGGTGCCATACACAAGGTTCACGTTCTCCTGTCAACCTGACTGCTCTGTTTACCACAGCAGCAGCAATCACAACCACAAGCTCAACTCGGCTCTTGTCGAGTTTCCCATTGAGTTCAAAACCACAACAGATCAAGACCCATTTGTAGCCGACCTTCTGATATTGCCCAAGAATAAGAGCTTGGCGATAGAGAACCCGTTCATGAGCATGTTGTATTCTGGCTGCCTGGTTGTGGGCCAGATTACTGCCTATGCCACCCTGGTTCTGAGCGCTCAGTACTGCACACACACGTTCCTCATTCTCATCTTCAAAAATTATGCCAGACTAATCCAATGGGATTGCAGTGGTGCGGTTGTCACAGTGCCGATATATTATGACAATGAGCCACATCTCCTTGACTTTTTCGTCCGCTACAACCACACAGACCTGAAACCCATGGCCATGATCCTACCATTGGCCCACCCACTGAGGACGAAGTCCAAAATGCCCGAACTCTCAGTGACTTGGCCAGCACAAAGTCTCTTCTCGCAGGATCCATCACAGATCCCCTTCACCTGCAACAATCAAGCCGCTATATTATCTGTGCCCCTTTTACTCGACCCAATATCCCAGCAGGTCACTGGACTCAGACATCAATCACTTACAATGTCCGATGGAGGAAGCGCATTCTTCTGAAGGACTCTTGGCAAGTCCTACTGGACGACATCACACCAGAAGGTGAGATTTATGCCAGATTCTGTCAACACTCAGTTCCTGTTCACACACCGGTGACATTGGTGATGATGCCTATCACAAATCCTGGACACTAGTGTTTGAAAGTCTGGTTGGGTCTGGTTTTTGACCATATTTGGTCCAACTGCAACTGCAACCAGTTGCCAAAAAATGAAATTTGTTGCAACCTCAACTGCAACTGCAAAAAACTGCAAAAAACCAGTCGCTACCAGTTGCAACTGGTTGCAACTGAATGTTATTTAATCTATTTAAGACTGGTCTAAACTGGGTCAAAACCACTTATAACTAGTGTTTATTGGTACCTATAATAATTTTCCAAGTGCAACTGCCTTATAATGAAAAAATAATGAGGTAAAACAGCCAAAAATAACAGAAGTTATGAGTAAAATGATCATTTTGATCATAACTTGCTCAGTTTTTGGCCAATTTGGGTGATCTTAGGCTCATTTTGATCAGAATTTCAGCCCAATCACTTGCTGACCAAGCAATCGGTTGCAAACAGTTGGAGGTCAGCACCATTTTGGGCAACTGCAACTGATACATGCTATGATTAGGTACAACTGCAACCAAAAGTCCAGTTGTTTCCAGTTGCAGTTGCAGTTGAGTTGCAGTCTTTTTCAGTTCCTGCAACTGGACTTTCAAAGACTACTGGACACACAAGTTTGTCAGCAAATACGGGGACCTATCCAACTCATGCCTCACTGGCATTATCGTTTAATTCTGAATACCATTGGCTGGAGGCTGGAGAACTTCAGTCGCAGTTGGGAGATAGTAAATGTGATTCATGAGTCCTTAGTTGGTGAGTTGGCCAATGTCCCCAGTTGGCCAATGTAAATTGACTCATGTTTATAGCTCATCAAGCTGCTTGTAATGCTGGTGTTCTTCATTGTGACATTAGTATCAGAAACATAATGATTGTTGACGACAATGAACCGAACATCAAGGGTGGCATGCTCATCGACTGGGACCTTTCCAAGGTCATCTACCCACTGGGTGGATGCAGTACCGCACGTCAGTATACACACACTTTTACGATCCAGCCGGATCGGTTGTGCCGTAGGGCAAGGGTTCGATGTCAAGGGTTCAATATGACAGATGGCGACGAGGCAATTAAGCCGAAGGATGAAGTCGACAGAGTTGACGAAGGGGGGGGCGCTGCTCAGACTCACGATGAGAATAGACTGGCTGGTTTATTCAAAGACAAGATACAGAAACAAGACGAGTTACAGCCTCCACTTATAGTTGTACAAACTAGTTATTTTCGTGACTCTTTTCTGATATACGAGGATGCGTAAGCGTATGAGACCTGAGACGTGTCAGTTCTCTTCGCTGACAGATTTCCGAATACTTTGCTGGCAGTCACGTCACGTGTCACGTGATCGTGACACAGCCCCCTTACTAGCCTGGGTTGTCTCGACCTCAGAGCTCAAGCTCGGGAACAAGCGTCGTCTGCAAATATCAGTGCGGTCGTAGGGGACGAATCTGAGTGGTGGTGTGGAAGGGTCGTCGACGTGGCGTGTGCAGGGGTCGTGGAAACAAGGGTGACGAAGGGGGACTGCACAGCTGGTCGTGCGCTGACAGAATTGGTGGGGTCTAGGGCAATCACGTGAAGTGTGACGTCCCTCGCAGTATAGGCAGAGGACATCACAGCATTCCTCGTCGTGGAGTCGTGTGAATGGGAGTGGTGGAACTCGAGGCGGCGGCACTGGAGCTCTGGCTGGTGGAGGAGGTGGGACAGGGCGAGGGGCGACACCGTCGAGGCGATCTAAGTGTGCCCTAAACCTGCGGTCGTTGGAGTTAGGTTCTTCGATATAGTAGCAATCTATGCCATAGGGCATTGGTTGCGGTAAAAAGGGGTAAATGCGGGAAGCGACATTTGCTGCTCTGATACGCCCATCGATTGCTTCGGCCTCTATAACCCAGTCGTTCCAGATGTTATCAAGCTCCCTCATACGGCCAAGTAGTTCCTGTTTCTTCTGCAGTGACAACCTAAGTCGGTGTACTTCTGCCGCGACGCCCGGATCGCCTAGCAGAGTGAGACATCGGTCTACTTCATGTTTTGCTGGATGTCCATCTGCTAGTAACGCGAGCGAATTACCGACCGTTACTCCCAAGTTAGCTCTCGCCGGTCTCAGAATCGCGTACAGTGGTTTGTAATATTGTGGTAGTCCCTTCCCGTCAGTACCCAATGTGACGGGTTGGTCCCTTTGATTGATTGCGAATCTGAGGTAAGTGGCTGGACCCCTAGTGCTGTCGTCTCGGAGGATTTCTATAGCATATGGTTCAGTGCGATGAGAGACCTTCCACCCAGGACCCGGGTGTTCGGGTATGGCCGGCTCTGCCGGTCGTAGCTCCGGAGGTGACCTGAATGCCCCCTCCCATACGTCCCTGGCTATCTCCACTTCAGGAGGAGGAGCAACTCCAGGTCTCACGTCTTTGCCGGGGTCATCTGTTACTGGCCCCGATCCGCTGCTGTTGACTGAGATAGGGGCCGGAGGTTCCACTACGAGCTGAGGCGGTTCTGGGATCGGAGGGGGGATGTCGTTGGGATAGATACCCTGCAGCTGTATGCTTTCTTGCGCTAGTTCTTCGCGCTTGTCTCTTCGAAGGCGTTCGCGACGTCTAGCACGAACGCGTGAATGGCAGCGCCAACGCCCGTCGTCCTCTCGATAAGTGGCATATCCGACCGAGTCCTGGCGGGTGGTCGGGGTATCTGCACAGGCGTCGTGTCCATCTTCGACCCAAGCCCAGTCGTTCACACGACGGTCTATGTCGCGTCGTATTTTGATAGGAAGTTCTCTGTCGGGGACGAGGTAGTGCTGGGGAGGATGACAGGGATGGGGCTGAATGAGAGGATCCATGGAGAGGCAGTTGATGTCCATCCGATTGAGATGCATACACTCTTTATACTGTTGTAGGCACTCTGGAGCGTGAACGTCTGTTGCTAATTCCCAACTGTCATAGGTGTCTGCGTATCCCTTCCAATGGATGAGATATTGCAATGCTTTTCGACGCCCCGTTCGGCGTTCTCCTCTAATTTCTTCTACTTCCCATTCTTCTTCGCCATCGATCACGTCTGGGAGAGGTTCTTCGAAGTTTGCCCCGTGTATCTGTGTTTCGTGGTACGGGGTCAATAATGCGGCGTGGAAGACGTTATGGATTTTCCATTGCGGCGGCAATACCAATCGATAAGATGTTTTCGACACTACTTGTGCGATCATGAATGGTCCATACCTCCGTGGGGCAAGTTTTGCGGTGGGATGCGTAGTCTTCAGGTTTGTGGCTTCCAACCACACTTTCTGTCCAATCGTATAGGGTTTGAACTTTGAGTCTTGTATCCAACTTTCCTGCGCGGTCTTCATAGAAGCGGCGGCTTGTTTTCTTGCTTCTTGAAGCGCATCCAAACATTTTGTAGCTTCTTCTGCGTTTGTATGGGTCATAGTAGGCTGGTGAATCCACGGCGTGAAGCCGAAAAGGAGTTCAAACGGCACTTGCTTCGTAGTCTCGGACTTCCAGGCATTGAGCGTATACTGCGCTATCAGCAACCATTTCGCCCAGTTGTTACTGTGATTACTGAAGATTCTGAGGTACTGTTCCAGTTGTTGATTTGTTCGTTCCGACTGTCTGTCTGTTTGCGGATGGTACGCAGTACTAATATTTTGCTTTATGTCGAGTGTCTTCATTAGTTCCTGGAAGACTCTTGCCGTGAATCACGGATCTCGATCAGAAATTACTCTTCACGGTAATCCGTAGTGGGGTAGAACGTTCTTGAGGTATAGGGCTGCGGTTCCAATCGCGTCCATCGCTTCATTGCACGGGATAAATAGACTCGCTTTGGTACATCCTTGATCTGTGATGGTCAAGATCGTGTCGTAACCATTAGACATTGGTAGTTTTGTTATAAAGTTTAGAGCGACCATTTGGAATGGGAGTTGTATTTCGTCGTGCGTGATCGGATAGACAGGAACCTTCGCTTTACCTGGTTGATTCTTGTTTGCTTGGCACTTAGCGCAGCCCGTAATGAAGTCTGTAATTTTGTTTTTCATACGTGGCCACCAGTAATGTTCCTGGACGGCGGCTATCGTTTTTGTTATCCCTGCATGGCCAGTGGTTGGAACCGAGTGGAACAAGGTGATTACCCCCCTTTTTAGGTTGATGTCGTCCATGACAACGAGACAAGTGCCACGAAAGAAAAGAGAACCCCGAAGCGAAACGAGACTGCGGGAAACGAGGTCGAGAAGGGCGGGACAATGTTGTGCATGAGCTGCACGAAGGCGGTCGTCAAGAACAGAGACTTCCAAAGTACAGACAAATAGAGAGGGCGGAAGGACAACAACCTCATCGTTATCGGGGAGAGAAGTCGGAGGAACAGTGTTCGGGTGGCGAGAGAGCGCATCCGCTTGCAGGAGCGGTCCCGGGCGATGAACAAGATGGAGGTTATAATCAGTGAGAACGTTTACGAGACGAGTGACGTGGCGACTGATGCGTTGCGGGTGTCGGTAGTGAATAAGATTCACATGATCCGTATGCACCGTAACAGGGTGCGGACTGCCCACGAGTAAGTGACGCCAGTGTTCGAGACCGTGTTCGAGACCGAGGAATTCGTGGTCATAGACGTCATAATTTCGTTCAGCGTCCATGAACGATTGGGAAAAGTAACCAACGACCTGTGGCTTCTTTCGATGATTGAACTGGGTCAGTATAGCCCCTAGAGCAAACGCGGAAGGGTCCGTTTGGATCTCGTAAGGGGTAGACGGATCAGGTTGTCGGAGAGCTGGTCGACTGGTCGCGATTTCTAGGAGTGTCGTTAGGGATTGCGTACATTCAGTAGTCCAGAGGAATGGCACATCTTTCTTGAGAAGGGCGTTTAATGGGCGAGCGATTGCGGCGAAGTTGGGGATAAAGGGTCTTTGATAATTTAGAACTCCCAGCGTACTGCGCACCTGTTGGACCGTGGAGAGGGTGCACGGCCAGTCTCGAAGGCCACTAACTTTATCTGCTCCCATACGTATGATGCCGTGATTAGGGAACGACACGGGTCACCCGCGTGTCGATCGGCCTCAACCCATACCCGTACCCGCCTCAACCCGTACCCGCGTCCACGGGTACAGGTAACCCACGCATACGGGTACGGGTGGAGAGGGGTACGGTCGCGGGTCGCGGGTTTGACGGGTTCACGCGGGTTTGACGGGTTTGCGCGGGTTTGATGGGTTCACATGTTGGGTCAAGAGATGGAGTTCACACAGGAGGCTCACAGAGATGGGGTTCACACAGGCTAAAGCACAGACAAACAATTCACAATTCAACCTGCACAAGGTGCAGTGGCAACGGTAATGTGGTGGACAGCTCTGAGTCTAGATAGTTAGTTAAATGTTGGAACGGTGTCCCAGTCCTCGGCGAGCTCTTCTTCCTCCTCCTCATAAACGCCATCTGGACCAATGGATGCCTTGATGTCACCGTCCTTGACAAGGTCAAGGAGGCTCCATTCATCGAGGCACAAGAGAGCGCGTGTTGACTGAGCGGAGAGGCGGTTGCGCACGTAAGAAAGAAGAAGTTGACCTTGACTGAAGACACGTTCGACGTCGACCGAAGTCGCTAAATTGAGAACGAGTGTAAGTAAAGGTCAAAAATATAATGAGAGGACGACGTACCCGGAATCGAAAGATAAACCCGAGCCATGCGGGATAAACACGGGAAGGTGGAACGTCTCTTGTGCCACCATAAAAGGCCATCCTTGACATCCTCCGTGTCAGTGGCGAGGTAGCGATCGAGCTCGTCGTGGAGATCTGACGAAGTTGGGGCTAGATCAGGTAAGTGGTCGAATATATTGTTTGAGGAAGAAAACGGCTGTAGAGAAGGCTAAGTCAGAACGAAAGGAAGAAAGATCAAACGATACATACGGAATCAACAGGACGCGAAGTGACATCGTCAGTGTCAGTGTCAGTGTCGTCACTGTCTACACCTGTGGGAGCATATGAACGGTCATACTCCTCGTGGAGGAGGGTGTAGGCCGTCTTGATCCAAGACTCTTCCCAGCCTTGTGCCTTGAAGTAAGCGAGCTTGTGCCGCGGGTGAAGGACTGTCCAATAACATAGCATTAGGAACAATCGAAACGAAATATACAAAGACTTACTCATGGCAATGCGGTAAACCTCGGACTGGTCCGTCTTGTCATAATACCAGTTGATCGCGTTCTTCCCAACGACTAGAGAAGCACGGATAGGAAGAGAAAACTGTTGGGAATCAGATGCAGTGGAGAGGGCTTTGTTGATGTGGTCCATTGCGGGAATAACAGTGGCAAGATTTGGGGTTCCCCGAGAGAAGAAAAGTGTCGCGTCCTTAAATATCTTCGAGAAAGTGATTTAGCAATGAAAAAGAATAAAAACATGAGGATATACCTTCAAAACGACCTTGAGTTCTTCTGCAATACCCCACTCTACAGGGGATAACTCATATTTCCGGAGGTCAAGGTCGCGCACTGCAGTCATTGCATCAATTGGAGGGCGAAATTCAAGTGCAAAATTGAGCATATCAAATGTCGAGTTCCACCGAGTCGACACATCTCGAGGCATCATACGACGAGGGAGACGACAGGAGGCCAGGATGGTGTACCACTGCGGGAGGAGTTTGGTTGTCAAATTCTTCACTGCATACGCAAACCTGCGCAACTTGTGTTCCGAGTTAGTAAACAATAGCTGAGAAAAGGTCATGTGACTACCTTAGTCAACATCGACCGCACTGGCCGGATGCCCAAGTCGATCTTGTTCCTTCGCTCCTCTGACAATCCATCGTGAATATTGATCCACCTGTCCAGTGATGGATCGTCATCCTCTCTCTCCTCTTGGGCATTGTATTCCTGCTCCTCGTCATCAAGCCCGTCTGCTAGGTCAGCAAGTGTTTGTGCCGCCTCGTCCATTACCTCGCCATTCTTGGCTTTTGGAATGTCAAATTGCTTGATGATAGACTTTGCCGTGATGCTGAGAATATGAAGAAAGCATCTTGTTTGATTTGCGGAGCCAGGGAAGCTGTCAAGGAGCACGCTAAGGTGATCAATCATAGTGTCATTGCTGGATGCGTTGTCCGCAGTAACACTCAGTATCTGCCCAATAAGGTGAGTATAATGTTTTATTGTCCTAAATAAATATACTGACCTTGTCGCCGATCCCGAAGTTGTTTAGAACCTTGGCAAATGAGTGCGCAAGGTTGGCACCCGTATGTGATTTTGGCACATCGACAATGTCCAGGAGCATTGCCACTGGCTTACCATCACGCTCAAAATGGACGGTAGTGGCGACGAATGCCATGTGATTCGGCAAGGTCCATGCATCAGTGGCAAAGCTTAGTTTGCCGTCGTATTCCTGGCGTCTTAGGTGAGTATACAATCTATACTCTGTAAGTTCTACTTACTTGCAACATGTTAGCGATCTGCCCACGAACGTGCACGAAGGCATTTTTTACATCGCGTGACAGGGTCCTATCCGACGGAATATAGTATTCCGGTCTCCCTGTCTTCATAAGGGTGCGGAATCCACGATCGTTTACGATCGCAAACGGCCGCTTACTCTCCGCGACCCAACGGACGAACTCAACACTGATAACGTTTAGTTCAGCCACCCATCCCCAAGCCCAGAAAGAAGACATACCGTGTTTCCACCTTGGTATGTTGGCGGTGACTGTAAGTGACAGTTCCTTTGGCCACGCGTTGAAAAGCCGAGGTAATTGACCCATCAAAACTTCGATCTTTTCCTAGAGCCTTACGAGCGGTCTTCACATCATGCGTGGCATCAGCTGCGGCCACTGCCTCTTCGCCCCAGCAAGCTTTAGCATGTCGGCGCAGATTGCTTGTTGACTTTGCATCCCCCTTGTCAAGGAACCGCCAAATGAATCGAGAACAGCAACTCCAAGCGGCGCACTCAAATACATGGGCCTTCCGGCCATCGACATACTCAATCGCTGGAGTGGGCTTAAAGAACACGTAAATTGGTGGGTCCCACTCTTTGGATAGTCGCTCTGTGGGCTTATCAGTACTATGCAGCAGATCACCAAAAGCAAACGCAACACTACCGAGCTCAGCGTCGTCGTCCTCAATCACCTCCACAGAGGAGTCGTCCGATATATCAATCACATCAGGTGTGGTCTTCTGTGACGCAGTGTCACTGTCATCGCTTTCATCAGCACGTTCGGAGGCAGGGAGTTGGGCACAGGGAGGAGGGCTAGGATCCGCAACGGGTGGAGTAGCAGTGGTAGTCGTCGTCAATGTAGCTTTCTTTTGTTTTTTGAGAAGGGGATCACCGTTTTCTGTGACACGTTTGGTGGGTCTTCGCTTGCGCGTACCTTTGGTGAACTTGGAAGACCTTGCTGGCAAAGTAGAGTGTACACACGAGGACAGGGACTCAGGGAGGCGTGAACGGTGTATATTGATGGGGTAAATCAAGGAGCTTTAAGTACGATAGTTACAGTGCTATGTCCTACCTACGGAATGAACAATGACCACCGGACTGCGCAGTAAACGGGAAAAAAAAAAGAGCAACTGATAGTGAAGTCGGAATGGGGACAACGCCGGCCACTTTGCCATGGTAAAAAGAAGGGGTAGGACCAGGAAAGGAATAGTGTACTAGAGACAAGACACGAAAGGTATTGAACAAGACAGAGAGACCGATCTGACCGGTCAAGTCCTATTCAGCTGTTTAAAAAAAAGGCGGAAAAAAGTGCACAGTGCGCACCAAATGCAGGATAGACAGAAAGCGGCGATATTGAGGGACAGTTTGAGTAGCCAGTCTTGCAGCACGGCTTGCAGCATGGCACGCTTGAGGGGAGGGACAAGGAACAAGGGTGGTCCATGGTCGGCGACAGACAGGCTATGAGACAGCCAGAAATATTGGCTGCGGCACAGCTTGTGGGACGGCACACTTGAGATGAAACTCGTGAAATGGGGGTGGGTGGATCCAAAGCAACAAAGGCAAGTGCAGCCAGTCTGCAGCCCAAATTGTGGAATGGCATGTGTGAAAAAAATTGGGCAGAAGTGCTGGAATATGGAGGCAATGCTCAAGGAGTGGGTCGAGCGAGACAGCAGGAAAAAGGCATGTACCCGCAGGAACCCGTACCACGGGTACGGGTTTGGCGCGGGTTGGGAAACGGCTACCCTGACCCGTACCCGGCAAACCCGTACCCGTGACCCGTACGGGTTTTGCCGACCCGTGTCGATCCCTAGCCGTGATTAATGGTCATGCCGAGATAGTCGATTTCGTGTACTTCAAAGACGCACTTCGATAGCTTGAGGAAGTAACTTTCGCGTTGTAAGACATCTAGGACGGCACCGACAATTTCGCGATGGCGATCTAGGTTATCTTCTGTAGCGATCAAGATATTGTGCATATAAACATAAAGTTCTCCAGGATACTTGAGCAGTAGGTGTCGAAGCATGCGATTCATAGCTCTAGAAAATGTCGCCGGAGAATTTGTTAAGCCGAAGAACATAACGAGGGGTTCAAACAATCCCAGCGGTGTTTTAAATGCGGCTTTCCACTGGTCTCCGTCTTTGATGAGGATATTGTTATATCCCCACCATATATCAAATTTTGTAAACAAGCTTTTACTGCCAAGCGAGGTCAGGATATCACTTATGAGTGGGAGTGGGTATTCGTCACGTAGAGTCCATGCATTTAACACTTTGTAATCTTGTATGGGCCGAAGTGAGCCGTCTTTCTTTTTAATGAAAAACAACAGTGAGGCGTATGGTGATTTTGATTCTCGAATGTAACCTTTGGCTTGATGTTCGGCCAAGAAATTGCGAAGATGATTCAATTCCGATACGTTCATAGGGTACACTTTTGTCCCTAAATGATCCGGTGCTCCTTCTTTTAATACAATCGCGTGGTCATCCACTCGAGAGGGTGGGAATCGTTGTGCGGCTTCTTCCGAAAAGACAGTTGCGAACTGCTGGTAGGCTTCGGGCAACTCCACTGTTTTCTTCATGCCCGCCGCAATGGCCATTTTCTGGGCGATGATGGTCTCGTTGATTCTTTCTCCTCCATGACCGATCGACATTGGCCCTCCGTTGTAAGTTTGCGAAGTCCAATTGATCGATGGTTCGCGAAGTTGGAACCAGGGAATGCCGAGGATTGCGCGGCAAGAACCGAGATCGGTTACAAAAAAGTCGAAAATATGCACAGTGTCGCCGTCTGTTAAGGTAAGTCGACACTTCTTCTTTAACGCTCCAGCGGTATTAATTGTTCCATCAGCGTTGCGTACATCGATCGTCTTTATGTCTTCGGTGGTGAATCCTAGTAGACATGCTGCCCCGGTATCGATGAAGTTTCCGCTAGCACCTGAGTCCAGGAAGAGGAGCAGTTTCTGATTAGTCCCTCTGACGTCAGCTGCTATCGTAACGGACTGTTCTCGAACGCTCTGGATTGCGTTGATGGAGAAGTCTTTGTTATCTCCCCCTGCCTCTAACAGGAGTGTCGAGATGAATTCTTGACGAGCGCTGGCAGACATGTTCAAGACAGCGCGTTTCAAGATTTCGTCATCCGATAGGGACGGAGAGGGTTCTTGTGGCATTGGTGTTGCAACCGTCATGGTAGCTGCGACCGTATTGATCCGTTGTCCTCCAGTTTGCATTCGTTTCTTCAGGCAGGCCGAGGAAAGGTGTCCCTGTATCATGCAGCGGAAGCAATGACCTTCCTTTTGGCATTTAAGCTTCTCTTCCGGTGTTTGCTTTGTCTGCCAGGCCGGTTTGGCAGTCGTCTGGATGTTGTCGACATCCATTGGGACGACTTGGTCATTTCGAAGTGGCGGTCATGGGGTTTTTGTGGGTAATACTGGTTGCGTGTTTGGTTTTCTGGTACTGATGTTGGCTATAGTGTTCGAGATCGCTTTGAACCATTGCGACTCTTCTCTCGCGTATTTGTGCCACTCCGACATCTTCTTTGGCATTGGTTGTCTACAGAGACAGCTAATGATAAGTCCCTTCTTTAGACCCTTCTTGAAGAATTCGATGGTGCCGTTGGCATCCGGATCCCACTTTGCTGCGGTAGTAAGGCGATTGAACTCGGTGATGTATCCGTCAATGTCATCTCCTGTCATCGTAAGCGACATTAATTTTTGATGCGTGTTCTGTTCGCTCAATGTATCCGTCCAAGTGTCCGTAAAGGCTTTTTCGAAATTTGTCCACAAAGCTTTGTCTGTCTCGGCGAGTACGGGTACTGCCGTGGTAATGCTGTTATCGAGGTCTTTGCTAATCGTTGCCGCCCAGTCATCAACTATCGGTCCCCGGACATAGGTGAGTGCGAGACTAACGCGACTGTAAGGTGAGATCATCATATCATGGTGCCGATTGATGCGCCTGTATTGGTAGAATTCGCGCAAGAATTGTACACTCTTCAATTGATCACCAGTAAACTCTTTTGGAGGTAATCCTTTTAACGATCCATTATTCGTGGATGGGGTTGCCATTGTGGGGATCGGAGCAGAGATGGTTGGCGGAGGTAACGTTAATGAGATGGGGTGTGGGTGGGACTGGTGAGCCTTTCGCTTTCCTTTTCTTTTCTGTGAAGATCCTGATGAACTATCGTCTCCTAGGACGTTCGTGTTTCGCCAGACATGGGGATCAACTTGCGTGTGTCCTTCGAGTTTCAAACCCCACAAGTACGGGTTGTCGATACGACTAACATTGTGCATGTACCAGGTGTCTTCGTGCGGGTAAACTTCATACCACGCATCTTCGGCTTCAAAGAACTCGATGTCGACGGTTTGCTCTCCAGAGGCGATAACAATGTATCCTCTAGCAGGTTCCCAAACTGATCCGCCGCTCGCAAGATGGTCTACGCTTGGGTTATTCCTTCGTACTACAAGTCTTCTTTCGGTGGGATCGGAAGGGTCTTGAGCGGGTTCGATGTGCGCAGTGTTTGCGTCACGTTTCGGAGTGAACAGAGTAGTATGTTCAGTGGCCAGGATGTATTCACAACCTTGAATCCACTTTCTGGGTAATGATCTGGATTGTCATGTCATATATGCCAAGTTCCTGGATGGATGGAGAGCACTCGGGATTCCTCAAGGAGACAATGAGCCCCAGGGTTTACAATGACAGCGGCAGCAGAAGCAAGCTCTTCTTCATGCAGACCAAAGACCCAATTCCGGATTTCAAAATCGAACAGAATCCCATCCTTCTCAACTTACTCATCAATCTGAAGAAAACCCTCACTATCCGTCACTTGCAGCTGCCATCTGAACCTTCAGGGTTTGACCCTTTGGCTATCAAAGCAGAGATGGACGGAAGCGGCACACTGGATCTCCCTGTTGCCTTAGGGAACAAGCTAGAAGAATACCATGCGTTGATGGCATGTTTGAAAGATCACAAAATTATCCTCAACATGATTAGGAAGGCTCTCAATACACCAGGCTGGCCTGACAGTGACACTGCTGATCCCCAACCTCTTTTGACATCTTGTGACATGCAATCTAGTTCTAAGAGGTCAAGGTTGGTAGCCAAAGGGAATGGTGTATTTGGTCCTCTGGTGCCAGGAAAGCGGTCGGGATCTGCCTAGATGCTTCGTGCTCATTGCTCGTTTAACTACATTTTGTACCCTTCTGTTGTGTGTCCACTGAATTCTACACTGTTGTGAGTCATCTGTCCGACACATCCAATTGATCACATAATGCACACCATCAGTTGTTCATCACTTGTTATTTTATTTGTTTGTTGTCTCCCCTGTCCGTCTTGTCCTCAAGGTCGTCTGCCTACTTCGTTACACCACTGTTACATCTTATCCATGGATTACTAGTATGTCTCGCTTTGTCTTCGTGTCTACTGAATTCTACAGTGCTCTCGATCTTATGACGCCAACATATTCAATCACATTATGCACACTCCTTGTCTTGTAGTGTTGGGGAAGTTCAGTTTGGTTTGGTTTGGGGCCATTTTGGCCAAACCGGAAACCAAACTGATTAGAATTTGCCCAAACTGAACCCAAACTGAACCAAACTGCTCCAAACTGAACCAAACCATTCCAAACCATTTTAAACCAATTAAGAATAAGTGTTTTAAATTGGTCCTTAATTGGTTTGGTCCAGTTCAGTTTGGTTCAAACTCAGTTCAAACCACTTAAGGAACCACTTAAGACCTTGGTTTGAGGCAAAAATAATTGATTTTGTTCAAATTCATCAGTTAAGACTTTGTTTCAAATCGTTTGAGACCAAAAACCATTGATTTTGGTTCAAATTTGGTTTAAATCCAGTTTGGTTTGGTTCAAACCAAGTTTGAACCAAACCAAACCATTTATTGAGCACTTATAAAATATTTTTTAATATTTTTTCTTAATCAGTTTGGTTTGGTTTGAACCAGGTTTGGGACCCCCAAACTGGAAACCAAACCATTCAGTTTGAGCCAGGAATCAGGCCCAGGATTCTCCAAACCCAAACCATTTTAAATGGTTTGGGTTTGGGTTGGTCTGAGACCAAACTTCCCCAACACTATTGTCTTGCCTGTTCATTTACTTGTCTTGCCCACTTGTCTCTCATCTCGCTCCAAGGATCATGGATGTAATGAAGTGCCCCTGGCCCAGACTCTTAAACCATCAGCAGCGTTGTAGGGAGTGAGGGTCCCTTGAGTCTGATGGCGGAGAGGGATTCCACAGGGGTTAGAGTTGCAAGACAGGAGGAAGCCAGGATCTGGAAGCGTGTGCAATGGCAAAGTGCCGATGCGGTGGCGAATGGGTCACAGTATCGGAAGCGAGTGAGAGGTGAGGATAGAGAGTGTGAACGTGGAAACACGATCATGAGAACGAGCCGAAAGAGGCAAAGATGAGAACAAGAGAAGGAAAAGTCGACAGGCATTAGACTTGTGAGAATCCCGGGTGCTGTTGAGTGGCCTGACCTCAAGAAATCACACAAGCGAACTGTGTCGAAAGAGGGGAAACAAGATGTTATTTTCGAGCCAAGAACGCAGGCTTAAATACAAGTAGACTGTAGCTACAAGCAAGCCACTGGCAGTAAGAAGTAAGTAGAGACTGTAGAGTAGAGGGAAGGAAGGGTGGCATAGGGAAATGAACAACGAGAGAGTGGGACACGGAAAAGATTGAGTCAGACAAACAATTAAAGGAAGATGGGCATGGAAATGAGAAACCAAAACAGGTTATCTATGTGAAAGGTAGTGAGCGAGCGTACGGAAATACAGTCAAAGAAGGGGCCGAGACATGACGAGACACAACAATACAAAGACTTCCTCCAAAACCAACAGCAGGTGCAGCGTCAAGTGTGGGCTCCGACGGCGTCTTGAGGGTGGCTAAAGGCCAGGAAGATGGTGGGTTGCGATCTTGACATTTTGAAAGGGAGATGAGTGATGCGACGAGCCCGGGGTGTTTGAGGGACAAAGACGGCACAAGGCGCGGGGATGCGCAGCCTGAGTACGAGGGGTGGGAAGCCTCTTGCGAAGGGGTTGTCAAGGGCGGTCAATGGCGACAAGAGGAGGGCGAGCAAGGGGAAGGAGATGAGGAGTGAGGAGTGTGTGAGAGTGGGCAAAGGAAGTCAAGATGGTATGACCAATATGGTAGCTACGCCACGGGAGGCTGGACTGAGGGTGAAATGACCGAAAATATGTGATTTCGGGCCCAGAGCCTGTGCTATCCTTACAGTGTGCTGCTTTTTGACCTTCAACCCCCATCTCTCTCTCCCTACTCATGGCCCGCAGCTTGTCCAGCAAGATGAAACCGTCCCTTGAACCATTTTCTATGTCTAAGGCTGTGGGTGGCCAAAGGTGTGAACAACCTAATTCTGGGTCGAAGGCACCATCCCAAATCAGCCAAAAAATGGTGAGTTCCAGAGCCTCCATGTACTTTGAGAGTTACTGACTGAACCAGGCTGCAACTATTACCTGACTTGACCCAATCCACGGTGACGAAGAATTTAGCTTTCAGGGTATAGAAGACAATGATGATACACCCACCACACCTGGTCCATCGAACGACACACCTGAGCTCGTTCCCCAGGGCAGTAGGTCCCAGCCAGTCAGCTGTCATGCGGCCCACGATGTCTTGCACTTCTTTGCAGAAATCGATTTCCCTGATGCCACAGAGTACAACAAGAAGCTGCTGAAAGTTTGCAACCTATGTGCGTAAGCATGGGTTTTCTTATTGCAACACCATCTTCTAACAGACTCACAGTGAAGTTCATGGCACCAACAAGAGTAAAGTCCCCAGGAGTGTAGCCAATTATTTTTACAGGAGAAGCACTGGGAGCTCGAATCTCCAAGACCATCTCATCAAATGACATCCTCAAGAGTACGATCAAGCAGTTGTGGAACACAAATGGAATTACAAACTATCAACCCAATCAGATGGCACAACCACCCGCAATAATACTCGCAATGTGCATGACCAGGGGCTCCCACCATTCTCACCAGTCGTGTTTTCAGAGCACCTTGCTTGCTTCATTGTTGCAGATGATCAGGTGAGTCTCAGCTACTTGTATTATTACGCTCTCACAACTCTTCAGTCAATTCATGTTATCAAATGCCCTGAGTTTCGATGTTTATGTATGCTCCTTCGCAAGACCCTTGTTGACGCTGATATCCCTCACCGTGATAAGATGAGAGAAGTTATCATTGGCCAATGGAGGAAGTCGTTTGAAACCTTAAACTCAACCTTTCTGTGAGTTTGGGTGTTTTGTCTTCCCACTCTACTAACTCCAGTCAATAGCAGTCCTCTGGGTGAATCAGTTTCACCATAGATATTTGGTCAAATGTGAACATGGTGGCTTTTTTAGTGTTGACCACACACTGGGTTTCCCTTGATGAGTCAAATGGATGCCTTATGCTCAAAGCTGTGCTTATCGGCTTCCATTGCCTCAAGAAGAAGCACATGGGCAAAAATATAGCAAGAGCAATCTCACACCTACTTGATCGGGCTGATGTCATGCTCAAGGTATGTCCTCCTTACAATGACTTATTCATTTGCCAAACTCTTCTTTAGATTGGTCACTTCACACTCGACAATGCCGAGAACAACGCAGTCGCTATTAGTGTTTTAAAGTTCAGTACAGTCCCAGTTTTCCTCCTTAAATGAGGAAAACTGGAACTGGAACTGGTTCCATTTTCACTGAAGTATCTCAGAACTGGAACTGGAACTGCATTGTACCGGTTTTATGTGGTACTGGGTCAGTCTGAAACCAGTCAGTACTGGTTGCAATCAGGACTGATCTCAACCAGTAGAAACCGGTACTATACCGGTACTTCCCAAGGTACACCACAACTTTTATTTTGACCTTATACACTACTACACCTGTACATGAGGTATTATAACTAGCTACTACTACAATACTACTGGTCAGAATGCCCGTCGCAGGGCGAGCCGTCGCGTCCGAGCCGTCGCGTCCGAGTCGTCGTGTCCAGTCGGTTTCGTGTCCCGTTGTCGTCGTCTCGTCGATGTCGTCGGTGTCGTCGGTGTCGTCGTCGGTGTCGTCGTCGTCGTCGTCGTCGTCGTCGGGGTTGTTGCTGTTGTTGACATCGTCTTGCCATTGTCGATGGCAAGGCGGTGGCGGCGGCGGCGGGGGTTGGTGGCCGTCCAATCCGTCGTGTCGCCTTGTCGTTGTCGTTGTCGTCGCTATCGTCGTCGTCTTCATGGTTGTCGTTGACACCGTCTTGCTGTTGTCGATGGCAGGGCGGCGGTGGGGGTTGATAGCGCGTGCAGCTCGGGGCTGCGCATCGGGGGACTTGAAGCACAATAGAGAAACTGACTAAGCAAGGCGAGTGCACGAAGAGAACAAACCGGCATCACCCGGCCTGGGAATGAATCGGCAAACCCCGCCTGCCACTTACGCAGACGACAGCCCTTCCCAGCCGAACGACCAACCGCCAGTATCATCGCAACGCAAGTCCCAGACGCAACGGCGGCGGCACCCACAGGCCGCGACGACGGCGACGACGACGGCACCGACGACGACAGCGGCGACGACGGCACCGACGACTACGGCGACGACGACGACGACGGCGACGGCGACGACGACGACGGTAACGACGTGACAGACGGCGGGGGGCAATGACGAGCAGGCTTGTAGATTACAGATAGGACAATGTATTCGAGTAGATGTACTGTAGATGTATACATCTAAAACCTTTACTGTAATGGGTATCACTCGGACGCGAAACCGGTACAGACCTGTCTGAACCGGTTTTATGCAGTTTTGTTCGATGCCCAGAATGTCCAAAACCGGGAACCGGGGTCATGGACAATTTCGCAAAACCGGAACCGGCAGTTCCGGTTTTGGTCGGTTTTTCCCGATACAGTTCCGGTTTTTTTTCGGTTTTATGTACCGAACTTCCGAACACTAGTCGCTATACAAGAGCTGCACTCTCTGCTCACCAAACACGAGAAAGCCATCGACTTCGATCATCAGAACCATCATGTCCGGTGTTATGCACATATCATCAACATCTGCTCTTCCCACATAATCACATTCGTGACTCCTACTTCTAAGTCATATCTCTCC
Source organism: Lactarius pseudohatsudake (assembly GCA_021525015.1). NCBI lineage: Eukaryota > Fungi > Basidiomycota > Agaricomycetes > Russulales > Russulaceae > Lactarius > Lactarius pseudohatsudake. The sequence continues at coordinate 100,925 of JAKELH010000117.1, read as the reverse complement.
CAGCTCAAAGTTCCCACCAGCTCAAACTACATAACTCACGACAACTCCAATGATGAATCAGATGATGGCGACATCAATACTGACCTGGAACTGGCTGACTGTTATGACGACAGGAGTGACTCCAAGCTCAAAAGGTGGTTCTCAGGCATCAAATGTGACCCCCTCAGGCAAGCGCAAAGAGTTGTTCATTTCTTATGCTCTTCAGACCAACGCAAGGAAGAATTTTGTGCTTTCATTCAAGATGGAAATTGGTGTAATTGGTTCAGCATGAAGGATAGTGATGGCAAACAAGTCCCGCTCCAAGTCCCAGAGTTAGAGTTTCTGAGAGACATGAAAACACGATGGGATTCGGTTTTCATGATGCTGAAATGTCTAAGGGAACTTTGACCGGTAGGTTTACCTCGCTGACTGGACAGTGGAGACTAACAATGACTGGATGTTTGTTTTACATAGGCCACTGATTGATATTTTGATAACGAAGTACACAAGATTTTTTCCAGTTATAAGTTGTCAGAACTAGATTGGGAAATACTGGAAGGGCTGGAGGTAGTCTTAGCAGTGAGTTGACCACTTTCCTGGACAACACGCATTGTGACAAATCAATGACAGGTCCCTCATATCTTTCAACAAAGTATGTCCTCCAATTCAATACCGGTCTTACCACGCGCCATCATCAATTTCAAGATGTTCATGATGGAGTGGGAAAAACTTGGGGATCAGTACTATATTCTCAGGCCCTGGACGGAAATTGGCCTGCACTGGGCCAAGAAGTACTACATTTGAATGGATGACACAGAAGCATATGTTGTCGCCATGTGTAAGTTCTTCGATCAACACTTTACTGCTCTGCTACCAGCTTCAACGCGCAGTCCTCAATCCTGCCATACACTTCTTGTGGATCCAAAGCCAATGGGATAATGAATATATCAAGAGCTCGAAAGACATCATTTTGGATCTTGTAAGTACGATCTATTACTACATCTCCTGTCTCAACCGTCTTGTGTAGATGTGCTGGTACTGTGACCATGGCCAGGAATCATCGACGACTGTGACTGTAGTGCCCACTTTCCCTGTCCAACCTGCTCCAGTTACTAGAGGTAGACCGCCCCCAACACAGTTTAAAGTCAAATGTTCTGGCTATGAAAAGAAATCCTCACCTCAAATGTTCACTGTGGAAGCTGAATTTGGAAAGTATGCTTTGGGTGAGACCTCTTCTGAGGAGACCGACATCCTGCGGTTCTGGGAGGTGAGTTTCTCTCAATCAAATAGTGCTACGACTCACTCCCTGAATAGGTTAATAGGATGGAGTTCCCTACACTATTCACAATAGCCATGGACTACCTTCCTGTCCAGGCAATGTCTGTACCTCAAAAGAGGCGGACACCGCAAGACGTAACAAAATCAGCCCGGTGCTCATGGAGGCCCTCCAGTTACTTAAATTTTTAATCAAGAAGGAACACCTCAACTTCATGAATGGATGGTCAACATTGGAAGCGGCCATGAGTGGGTTATCAAAGACTACAGATGTGCCTCTTAGCTCTCTCTTTGTAGGTGATCCCAATGCCATGTTGGACACCATGTTGAATGAATTTAGTACCTACGATTGCGAGTCTTAACCATGTATTCCTGAGCCACTGTTATACTGTGATATCATATCCATTGTTTGCCATCGGTAACTTGCCCGAGTGAGATGTGTTTGTCTTCTGTCGAGCTTGAAGTGACTCTGCATGCGGACATAGAAGTGTGTCCCTGTCTCACAATCCCCTTTGTGTTGAGATCCCGGCAGTTCCAACTAACCACCATAGTCAAATTCAGTCTTTGGTGCATGCAGCAATGGATGTTTGTGACCCCTTGGGCTGTGAACGAGGGAATGAGTGGCTTGGACCATTGGCACAACATGGACCCAGTGAGAACTTGATGAACAGCATACATAGAGGTGATACTCACAGTGACAAAGAAGACTGTGGTGAGATATCAGGGTAGGCTGGAAGCAGAAACAGAGTGAATCAAGCAAGTGAAGCAGATGGTAGTCTGGCACACAACAGATGAGAACTGGTGTGGTGCCAGAGCGTACAGGGTACACTACTTATACTGCTACAGAGAGTGACACTGGTAACAACAAGTCACAGTAAATACAAGGTGCATTGTTCTACATGTGGTCAAAGGAGTGGACTGTTCTGGAGAACAATGTGTAGAGAACAAGAAGAGTCCAGACTATGATATCATAGTGACATCACAATAAAGATAAGAACAAAGGAAAGTACAAAGACGTAGTACAAGGGGAATCCAGAGGAGTCCATGATGTCATGTACATAGGTGATGTCATAGATAACAGGATACAAGAAGTCTGAGATTGTACAGATCAAAATATCTAATCTACAAGTCCTGTATATCTAATCTAAAGCAGTCCATTATCTGCATGTCCATTGAGCCGCTAAGTGTGCTCAGGCCACTTATCAACATCTCCCCGTGATCAGCAATCTAGGACTAGCACAAGCCCATGTCTACGTTGTGTTGGTGGAGCAGGGTATGTGCGAGGGACTTAGTGAAGCTGTCTGCAACCATTTCCAGTGTAGGGGTTCTAATAAGGGTGATGGTCCCCTTTTCGATGTATTCCCTAATGACATGATGCCTAATGGCAATGTGCTTCAATCACCACCCTGTGACAGGGTTCAAGGCCAAGTCAATGGCACCCTTATTGTCACCATGCAATGGGATGGGGTCATCGACCTTGTACCTGAGTTCTGCAAGGAAGCTCTGATACCAAGTGGCTTGGTTGGCCGCGTCGGTCATAGCCATGTATTCTGCTTCTGTAGTGTTTTGGGCTACAGTCTTTTGCTTTTGCGAAGACCAGCTTATTGCACCATTAGCTAATAAGAACACATAGCCGGAAGTGGAGTGTCTATCGTCAACCTGGTCACCCAGGGAAGAATCACTATAGCCATGAAGGCCATCTCCACTGGCACCATCATAGACTATGTGCATGTCTATAGTTAGTGCATAACATGGGTTTACAAACCCGTGCGGGTAAGCGTTACCCGGTATGCCGGGTACGGGTACGGGTCAGTCACATGGTACCCGCGCCAGACCCGTACCCACTGCACGGGTTTCGCGGGTTTTTTCGAGTATGCTACAACATTTATTTACCAGACATAGACATATACATGTGCATATACTAGCTACTACTACTAGCTAGTTGCTACTACCAGTCTTCTTGAACCTGAGGATGCCAGTGCCCGTCGCAGAGCCCGCCGTCGCGTCCGAGTCATCGTGCAGCGTTGTTGTCGTATCACGTCGCCCGAGTCGCCGTCGACATCGCCTTGTCGTTGTTGTCGGTGTCGCTATTGTCGTCGTCTTCGTCGTTGTCATCTGCTGTTGTCGATGGCAGGGCGTCGGCGTCGGCGGTGGCGGTGGCGATCGGCGGCCGTCCAAGTTGTTGTGCCAGTGTTACATGTTGTGTCGCGTTGTCGTCGGCGTTGTCGTCGTTGTCGCCATCGCCGTTGTCTTCATCGTTGTCGTCATTGTCGTTGTCTTGCTGTTGTCGGTGGCAGGGCCCTGGTAGTGGCGGTTGGTAGCGCGTGTAGCTCGGGGCTGCGCGTCGGGGAAGTGCTGTGATAGGGTGACTAAGCAAGGCGAACAGAACAAAACCGGCATCACCCGGCCTGGGAAGGATCAAGCATCAACCGTGACGGCAAACCCCGCGTGCACATACGCTGCCAACCACGACCAAGATAACTTCGCCAGCCCCGTGCCGAGCAAGCTACCTTGCAAGCTACCAACCGCCGGTGCAACGCAAGTCCCAAACGCGACGGCGGCGGCACCCAGCCGCAGCAGGAGTGACGGCGAGGCAGCGCCGCAACTCCGAGCGACTTCGCCGACTCGACGGCGACACGGCAGCGACGACAACAGCAACGACGACGACGACGGCGGCGGCGGCGGCGGCGGCGGCGACGACGGCGAAACGGCTACGAGCCTACGACAACGGCGACAACGCTGCGACAACGGCGACGACGACGGCGGCGGCGATGGGACAGACGACGGTGGTGACGGATGACGGCGGGGGCAGTACTAGTAACAATGTATTCAAGTAGTATAAGTAGTACAACAAACATTTCGCTGGCTTCGTGCAAGATCATTGAGAACCGCTCGAACGACACAGGTCACGTGATGACCCGTAGGGCCAACCCGCGCGGGTATCGGATACCCGCGCAACCCGCCGGTACCCATACCCGCGGCTGCCGGAACCCATACCCATGAGCGCGGGTACGGGTTTTTGGTGGGTGTGGGTGCGGGTAGAGGTCTAGTCACCCATGGGTTACCCACGTTATGCACTATCTATAGTACCTACTAGGTAGGACAAGACATACATTGCAAGCCGTAGATGTTGGGGGGAAGGATTTGCTGTATACTGCGCCAAATGTGATACAGCAAAGGAAATGTCAGGTCTAGTGCCAATCTGAACATACAGCGGACTACCAATGAGTGACTGGTAGTGCGTAATGTCAGAGGCAGAAGCCTGGCCTGTATATTTATGAAGGTGCTCGTCAGCACCAGCAGGCAAGGGTGTGGAGTGTGGAGTGGCATCAGACATGCCAAAGTGTTCAAGGACATCCTTGATATAGCCAGACTGGTCTATTTCAATGCGTCTCTGGGAGCAGTTGCGCACAATACGCATACCAATACATGAGTCTATCTCCCCAAGATCTGTCATCTCATAGCTCTCAGAAAGATCTGACTTAAGACACTTGATCCTCTCCATAGAAGCACCCATTATTGTGATGTCATCAACATAAACAATAATGAAGAGTGGTCCATCCCCCTCACATTGAGGCAACACATATACACCAGCATCAGCAAATGTCTGTTTAAAGCCAAGTGCAGTTAGCACTCCATGGAACTGCAAGTTCCATGCACGGGAGGCCTGTTTGAGACCATATATCCCCTTAATGAGGCAACACACCTTCGTCTCTGCACCAGCAGTGGTGAAACCTTGTGGCTGCTCCATATATATCTCCTTGTCGAGCACACCATTTAGAAACGCAGACTTGACATCCATCTGATGGATGTGCCAGTCCTCCAGTGCGGCCAACGCCAGAAGTAATCTCAGCGACTCAAATCATGTGACGGGAGAGAAGGTTTCATCAAAATCTATGCCAGGGATCTGCGTAAATCCCTTAGCCACCAAGTGAGCTCTGTAGCAGCCATCCACCTTGAGCTTGAAGACCCATTTGGATTTTACTGCCTTGTGATTAGGTGGGAGATCTACTAAGTCCCATGTGCCATTCTTGGCAAGCACATCCATCTCATACTGACACACCGTTGTCCACTCATCTGCATCTGCAGACCACATGGCCTCTGCATAAGTTGCAGGGTCTCTGCCAACGTAAGCTGCAGCTAACAGCTCTGCATATCCCAGCCGTCTACCGGGCAGTGCCACATTGTCCCCAGTGAAGTAATGAGGGTTGGGTACAGGTGCACAGGTTAGTGTTGGGGAAGTTCAGTTTGGTTTGGTTTGGGGCCATTTTGGCCAAACCAGAAACCAAACTGAACCCAAACTGAACCAAACTGCTCCAAACTGAACCAAACCATTCCAAACCATTTTAAACTGATTAAGAATAAGTGTTTTAAATTGATCCTTAATTGGTTCGGTCCAGTTCAGTTTGGTTCAAACTCAGTTCAAACCACTTAAGGAACCACTTAAGACCTTGGTTTGAGGCAAAAACAATTGATTTTGTTCAAATTCATCAGTTAAGACTTTGTTTCAAATTGTTTGAGACCAAAAACCATTGATTTTGGTTCAAATTTGGTTTAAATCCAGTTTGGTTTGGTTCAAACTGAGTTTGAACCAAACCAAACCATTTATTGAGCACTGATAAAATATTTTTTAATATTTTTTCTTAATCAGTTTGGTTTGGTTTGAACCAGGTTTGGGACCCCCAAACTGGAAACTGAACCATTCAGTTTGAGCCAGGATTCTCCAAACCCAAACCATTTTAAATGGTTTGGGTTTGGTTCAAACCCGGTTTGGGTCAGTCTGAGACCAAACTTCCCCAACAGTAGCACAGGTAGAGCGTCTAGGTGCATTGTCCATTTCGTGCAACAGCTGACTACACTGTGCATGATCCTCAAAGCCACCAGGCATATCTGGTGAGGGAGGAGGGACATGGCATGTAATGCGCACTGCACTTTGACACAGCGGTGGTGAAGTGGGAGTGATATGCTCATGCTCATGCTTAGGAGTTGTGGGCAGAGTGGGCAGGGCAGGTGGTGGTGGTGGCATGTGTGGGCGCTCTAGTTTTGGGTCTAAAATATCCTCAACATCCTCCTCCTCACTACTGTCAGAGTGTGTGGGGGAGGGTGCTCGCTGTAGCGGTAACACTGATGTGCTAGGTATGGCAATTACTGGTGGAGGTAGTGGTGGTGAAGCCACTTGAGAAGGTGTTGGGTGTGACTCAGCACCCTGAAGGGATGGGAAGCTACTCTTGTCAAATGTCACATCCCTGGACAAACAGACAGAGCAGGTTTGGCCGTCCCAGAGCTTATAGCCCTTTGATTCGGGCTCAAACCCAATAAGTGTGACCTCAATGGCCTTCACATCCAATTTGCGACGCTTATCAGCGGGTACATGCATGTACCCCTTGCATCCAAAGACGTGTAGATGTGAGACATCTGGTACTTTTCCAGAGTACCAAAGCTCATAGGGTGTGCACCACTTAAGCGTATGGGTGGGAGAGCGGTTATAGATGTGTACCACAGTGCTCATAGCATGCTCCCAAAAGCCTTTTGACATACCAACTGTGTGCAGCATGGCCATTGCCTTATCCGTAATGGTGCAGTTAAACCACTTGGCTTTCCTGTTCGACTGTGGTGAACCTGGCATCGTAAGGTGATGCTCTATCCCTCTCTGCTTAAGAATGTCCTGTACTTGGCTTGCCATGTACTCGCCTCTGCGGTCAGAGTGGAGTGTGTGCAGTTTATGGGACGTCTGGGTTTCACCCCAGGCCAAATACATCTGCAGCGCTTTCACAAACTGATCCTTCGACTTAATGAAGTACACCACTGCATGCTTGGAGTGGTCATCTATGAAGGTGGCGGTGTATGTGGAGCCTTGTAGGGACTGAGTTTGCATTGGACTGGCTAGGTCACTATGTACAATCTCAAAGATTCGGGTTGTCCTTTTGGTGGAGGACACAGAGAAAGGTTGACAAGTGGATTTAACCAACTCACACCCACAACACACAGCAGTATGCGTGGTAGAGCTGTCAATGTCCATGCCAGTAGTGGCAGAGGGACCGTACAACTTAAGAGCAGCAGAGGAGATGTGTCCCATGCGCTGATGCCAGATATCAAGAGTGGTGGTAGCACTTTTGACATGAGCATTTAGGCCAATGCTTGAAGCATCCAACCAGTATAGGTTGTCCTCCAAGTAGCCAATAGCTACACAGTTTTTATTGACAGAAATTTTGAATGAGCCACTGTCAAAGGCCACTTCCACACCCTTCTGTGCTAGAGCACGCGTTGACAAGAAGTGTGTTTTCACCTGAGGAAGGTGTATGTAACGTCTACCACGGATGTTTGCCTGACTTAGGCATTTCGGGGGGTGACAATCCTAGCTAGATAGAAGTTCCTGTTCACGGGGGTAGTAGGATGGTGAGCAGGATGGGGGAATAGACATTCCTCTGGTCCTGCCTGATACCCGTGAAGGTTGTCTCCTTGTTGTAAACTAAGGGGAGGAGTTGTAGTGACTCTGAGTTCGTCCCACGAGTCATGATCGAGAATGTAGAAGATACAGAAGTGCCTTGCAACGTGTTTGTTGCGATAGAGGAAGACTCGATGATAGGTCGTGTCCAAAGGATAGTCCACTGCCTGGAGAGGGACTCGGGATAAGTCATGTGGATCCCTGGTCTTAAGGGGGATATGCCAGACGACTCACTTAAAGGGAGGAGTTCCCCTTAGTTCAGATGTGAGAGAAGATGGTGGTATTGAAGAAGACCAAGATACTGTTCTTGGTCTTCACAGGCGAGCTACTTATACAGATATGCGCGGGCTTTCAAGCACCGCTCCAAGTACTACTAGCCAATAGTGTAAGTAGAGCAAACCCTAGTACAGCTATCCTAGTAGTGAGTCATGATCCGAGCCGTATCATACACAATCACATGCTCTGGAGCTTACCCGGCTGACTGATCCTACTAAGTCCATGACGATATACTGCTGACGCGGTGTCATACCCTTGTATGTCAGTGTCCACTTCCGGGCCGAAACATTCTGTCAGTCCAAACTGTAACAGTGTAGCACATTACTTAGGGTGATGGGAAGGCCTTGGCTTGTGGTGAAGACGACAGAGCCTACACCAATTTGGTTGATTGTGGACTTATCTCCAAGGTGCACAGCACCTTTGCACGGAGTGTAGTCGCAGCGCAGTTCATTCAAGATCTGGACAGGCTTGTGTGGACGAATCTCAACCACCCACTCGTCTCCACCCCCTGGATGCGCATCGATATGGCGCTCACATTTATTTTGGGACCTACCACTCTGACTTGGCGGCGCAGTGTTCAATGCGGCCATTCTGCTGAAATCACAACTGACACACTCTGGGATGATTTCTTAGAATCATTCTGTGAAACCTGGGTACATTCTCCTGAGTTGACAACATCCGACGTCGCTCCCGCAGTACAGATTTTGACAGCGAACGTCCCATCACTATCCCTCGCCAATGCCTCTATGCTGAAACACGTAGAAGGCATATCGATCATCCTTACTACAGACGAACTCCCACCGCAAGACTTATCAAAAACCATTGATCTGACTGCGGATGATGATGATGCCAACAACTGGTCTCTCTTCACCCCCTGTGCCTCTGTTCTCCCACTCGTTTCACCGCCCCCTGTCACTGTTTCTGCACCAAAGAATGCAGAAAATGTTTCAATTGTTCTTGCTGCAAACGAGGTTCCTGCCGATCCGTCTTCCACTATCTCGAATGTGTCGCTCGCGAATGACTGCGCACTACCTACCCCACCTACCCCCGAATCCTTCACCGCCATTGTACCGTTTCATCACCCCTTACACGCATACGCACAGTCAAGGAAGCGCATGCATGGATACAACGCTGATGACGAGCATGAGTATCCTCATAAACACCCCCATATCCAACTCGCACGTCGCTACTGCTCTCTGCCGTGACAATACCAATATGTACACAGACCTGTTGCCCTCCCACCACCAGTGGAAGACTCCAGCGGTCCTCTTACCCCGGTTCGACTCCACCAGTCACCGCCTTCCATTCACCCCGCTACACCCCACCGCGCTGTCCTACACAACGCCATCTCACTTCAGTTGCCCTCACAGTCTCTCCCTCATGCCATCAAACTCACAGCGACCGTCACATATGACGCCACCGACCTCACCTTCCCTACCCCCTTATCACCTCGCCGCTCCCTGTCTCATCCCTGTCTCTCGTTGTGACCAATCTCTCCTCCCATGCTCACCTGTCACCGCACCCCCTTCTCAGGCCTCAAAACACCCTCGCCCAACTCACCCTTGAGTTTATCTCTCGCTGTCGACAACATCTCACCAGACGCACTGCCAGAGAACGTCGAGCTGTCATTGGATGACCTCGACAACACCCCTGGAGCAGTCCTTCTTCCCTCCCGTCCCCCGTCCCCGTCCGTCGCCCCGCCTTCTCCCCCACAGAACCACCCATTTCCATTGTCGCAGATGACAACAGCCTAAGGAGGGGGATGAAAACCATCGAAACCTCGGTTTTGACCCTGAATATTGTCTCTCCAACGCCACTGCTCCAGTACTACCCCCCCTTTTTTCTCCCTCGTGCATGCGAACGACCACGAGATCCAGACGAAATTGCCCCAGTCACCTTAGTCACACGCAGACAGAATACAACACATCCACCACCTGCCGCATCATCTACTAAAATTCAGAACCACACTGACACTGGGCATCACCGCCTCAGCGCTACCGCAGCAGAATTCATCCCACGACCAACAATTATGGGACCCACGCAACCCACGCAAGTCGAAAATGTATGACTCGCCTTACAACGACCCACCACATATCTCGCTCGCGCAATCACGCGCATCCCACAAAATGTACTACGACTAGACAGCCCGCGACCTCCAAGCACAGAAACAGTCACTACACAACGTGCTATGTATCGATCCACTCGCAGACGTCCAACAAACCGCCCGGACCATGAAGTAGCATGACCGAGCGAAGATGAGGACTCAAGATGCACTATCCACACCCTTCACAGTCGCCCTCACATCTGAACTTCGCAAGCTCAAAACCGTCACGTCCATATCGGGCAAGAAGAAACGACATCCGCACATATCGGCTCAACTACAACATTTCTCAAACACATCCAAACTTGGTGTGCCCAGGTCATCTTGGAGCAAACATCTCAATCGCCATGCTATACTCCATATCAACCGTCTACTAACTGTAACGACCATTTCGCATTCGCGCCAGATCCATGAGATCATGCTTACAAACTACACCTATCATGATGATCGTTGAAACGACTAGGCATCAGATCATTCGAGGACAAATGAATCAAGAGAGGGGTGTATGTCATGATCACAGATTGTGCCATCGATAAGGTGTGACATGGGTACGGGTAACACCACAGGTTTTTGGTCACAGGTATGTACAGGTACGGGTACGGTTTTTTATACCTGTGGGAAACCCGTACCCGTAGCCACGGGTTTACGGGTATGCTTACATAAGCATTACATAAACATTTTGGGTATTTTTTGGGTATATTTCCAGATTTTTCTGGATGTTTACATGGTTTTTATCAATTATACTCGGATTTTGATGTTATTCAAGGCCATAATGGCTTCAGATAAGGAATAAATAGTCAATGTAATGATTATTAACATTTTTCAAAATAACTTTCACCCAAATATATTGATTTTATATTGATTTTATACAAAAACCTGTATACCCTTAGGGGTTTTTCCATACCCCTGGTACCCCTGGAAACCCGTGGAAACCCATGTATGTTTTCATACCCCTACCCATACGGGTACGGTGTTCACAGGTATGGGTACGGGTATGGCAAAAAAACCCAGGGGTTACCCCTGTCACACCCTAGCCATTGATCATTTCAGATTCTCACTTCTGCCTTCTGGAAATAGTCTCAGAATGCTTCTCTTTAGATTTTCCTGCCAGCAGACTCATACACTTCCATTCTATATTTAGACTCACACTTATGCGTCCTCAGAAAATACTAGAAAAACCACAGAAAAAGAGAATTACTGTACAGTACTTAAGGAGCTTGTAGTTTACCTTGTATCTCTCGTTCTAGTCTTGTTCTCTGTGAATTCAAGCTACTTCCACTTTCCTCTCCTCTTCTGTGTAGAGTCACATCTTCTTCTCTATTGCAAGCTGTGAGGCAGCCATCCAGGAGTCGCCATGGGACTATAGACACGGTCTGTGGAACGCAGCACGCATTGCTGACTAATCCACTAATCCCTTGTCCCCGCAACCTTACGACTAAGCGGTAGCAGCTCAGAAACTGTGAGTCCACCTCTAGGATTGTAAAAAGACTGGTCTTACGCAGTCCAGTCCGGTTTTTTGGCATGGCTAAGAAACTGTGGACCGGTTGCGGTCCCGGTCTTACCCAAAATAGGTAGAAAACCGGACCGGACCAGACTTTAAAACACTATGTGTCAAGCATTCGCTTACATGTAACAATGCGCCCCCCAAACATTTACTTAACTCAATGTTCAGAACAGAAACACCGGTAGCGCCTTGTGATATGTTTTTAAGACCCCACAGTCTCTGACACTAACCCGGTGCAACACTCGCTCATGCCCCTCCTCCCCCGCTCTTAAGATACTACTGCGCAGCTCTGAGTGTGTTGGTATCCCCTTCTATTCTCCCAAACCTAACCGCACATCTAGACGATGGCCAGTTGCGACTCATATCTTCAAGGAGCATGGGGTCAGCAGGTGAAAACATGTCTGAGTCGCCGATGCTGGCTGCACAAGACTTGGAATGTCGACTCAGGCCTGACCTTGCGATATGATGGTGCAATGCCGCTGCACACCACACACCTTGGGGCTGTTATCTAATGGGAATACTTCCACTCTCACTCTCGATATGGTACTGTGTGGTTTTGAGTGCATTGATCCCCCCTTTTGTCCCCCCAACCTAACTGCACATCTAGACGATGGCCAGTTGCGACTCACATGTGTTCGAGGAGCGCAGCATCGGAAGGTGGCTTTTGCATTGCTGGCACTGACTGTGCGAGCCGGCTCCAACTTAGAGTCGCTGCTGGCACCAGGTCAAATGCAATGAATGGTCCTCCAGGCCCTTCCATTGTCGACATCACCAGCACCGTTGATATGTGAGACCCTAACTGCGTCCGATGAGGCCCAGATGGCCTCACTATGTTGCCAAACATGATATCTCTATAAAAATTGCTTGAGTGTCCTCAGTTTGTCACGCAAATATACCCAGACTAACGCCTTTCATCAGACCACGTAACTTCCTGAGGTCTCTCGCAACGCTATTGGCAAGTGGGTCATTCTCTTCCGTCGCTACCTCCTCGGGTAGTACACTCGATCCTGATGGCTGCCAATTGCACCGCTGCCTGCAAATCCTTGGCATCCCCAGTGTTAGTGCTACACTGAGCGCTTGGTCTACCTGACGTGGAGGATGGGGGATTTTGCGGATGTAATGTAGCCCATATCTTTGTCCTGTTCACGTCATATTTTTCAGTGCTTCTTGTTGAAGACAATCTGTTCACAGGTTCGAATGGCGTCTTTCTGTAAAGGCTGCAATGGGCTCGATGACCCACTTGCGTTGCAGCTCAGATGGGCTCATAAACTTTCCAGAGAGTGGTTCGGGTGTGCTCTGTGCTGACATCACCTGGTTGTGCAGAAAATTGGAATGCTATTATAACTAGTTGTAATCACCAAAATATGTTGTAATATATATAAATTAAATACAACTGGCACACCTATATTATAACAGGTTTATCTCATCATTACACCCAAGGGCAGTGAATGCCACAACATGCTGGTAATGGGGTTACAAATGATATACAATCATGCTACAACAAGCCATAAGGACCGTAGTGACTTATTTATTACACTGGTACAATGAAGATATAATATAGATATAACCATGCTATGCCTGGGTTATGACAAATCATAAGGACCATGGTGACTTATTTGTGATGCTGGTATTGTGAAGATACAATCCAGATACAATTGGGTCATGACAAGTCATAGAAATCAATCAAAAATCTTCACTGTTTCAATATATTCATTATTATTCTTAGAGGAAAATAATATATAAATAATATATATTTTTAATGCTACTGCAGTCACAAAACAAATAGTAAAAGGATAGATAAATGAGATATGTAATCTGTGGCAACCGTGCTGCTGTCCCCACCCATTCTCCGCCACTGCTGCCCCCAGCGGCCACGGGCTTGCGTGGTGGCTGTGTCGTGCCGGTGCTGCCGTGCCAGCAAGGCGGCGTCGACACGATAGTTGGGGGGAGTTGGGTGGGAGCGAGCCGGGTGGGGACGGCGTCTTCGGCGACAGGGCCACGTCGGCAATCGGGCCACCTAGTAGCGGGGGCGAGGGACGGCGATGACAGAACCATCAGAACGTGAGCCAGAGAGAGAGAGGGATTAAAAGATACGCACAAGATTGAGACAGAGACGGCGAGAACGGGCGAGTTAGGACGGGAGGCGGCGTCGACGTGGCGGTGGCAGCCACGGGCTTGCGTGGCGACTGCGTCGTGCCGATGCTGCCATGCCGGTGGGGCACGTCGACGTGGGATCGGGTGAGTGGCGTCGATGTGGCGGTGGCGGTGGCGACCGTGTCGAGACGGCGCCGGTGCGGCGAGGTCGAGAAGGGCGGTGATGGTGGTGGGGTCGTAGTGTGTTGAAGTGGTGGTGGCGACCGCATCGAGGCAGCGGCTACGTGGCGGTGGCAGCCGTGTCGAGATGGCGGGGCGGGGTCGAACGAGGGTGTCGCGACCATGTTGAGGTGGCAGGGTCGGGTTGAGGGGCGGCGGGTGCGAACGCGGTAGTGTTGAGGCTGCGGCGAAGTCGTTCTGCTCGTGGGAGGGGTAGGCCCTGCACTGGTTGAGACGAGAAAAAAAAAAAAAGAAAGTGGAAACTTATCCGAGTGTGGCCAAGTGCCACGAGACAGCGGTAACGGGAGGTGAAGAAGTTGGGTGCTCGCATGCCGCGAGGTCGAACGCAGGACGTCGCTCCGGTGATGACATGGCCGCCACGGCACTGCAGCCTGTGGGTATAGGTTAGAGACGAATGTGAAGAAAGAGAAAGAAAAAAAAGGAAATCGCGTCTTCGTTCGCGTCTTCGTATTTGCGTGAAGTGGGAAAGAGATCTCAAACAAGCCCAGAGTCAACAACGGCCAAGTGGCGCACATGCCACAAATTGAACTTCCGCCCGGAAGTCGCTCAGATCCCAAACACAATTTTGTCTAAGTCAATTTACATATGTCTGCACAAAATGACACATTTTCCTCTGATCATTCTGCCTCAAACAATTACAGAGTGTGGTGTAGATATGAAAAAGAAGCACCAATTATTACTAAAATAATCAAGAAAATACATAAGGAATTTAATTTAAATAGTATTTCTGCCTGGCAGCTGGTGCCAGCTAAGCTGATATGTCTGATATACCAGGAAATAAAATAGATGAAATTATGAAAATATTTAGGGAGCTAGATCATATCAGAAGCCAAGTGGTCCTCAAGTGATCTGATTAGCCATTCCTGAGTTATTTAATCATTCTCTAGTACTACTAGAGTACCACCTCATTATAACCCACCTGGGTGACATATAAGACTGGTAATGTCCTTGCTAGTGGAATTAGAACCCCAGGCCCTACATGAGCACATTACAACTCCCTCCCAAGTGACTTATAAGAGACCAATAATAACCACACAAGTGGATTACAACCAAATTACAACCCTATTATGAGCACATTATAACCCCTCCAGAGTGACTTCTAGATATGGCATGGTCATGCATATTACAATTTATTTCAGTGATCATAGTAGAGTAACAGTAGAGTGACAATTGGGTTGTAACAAATGATATTTGGAGTGGATATTATAATTTGTACAAAGCAAGTATGATGTGGTAAGGGATATTGTGACAATATTGTAAATATTGTAATGGTTCTAAGATCCATCATAACATCTGTAACTTGTTACATCTAGTTATAATTTCTTGGGGGACCAGGTGATGGATGAAGGTTGTCTACTCGTCTGGTGTCAGGTATTGTGGTTCACGATCGTCCAAGTTTCTCACCCCAACCTCATTATTGCAGTCACTAGAAGGGTTGTGCCTCCCCATTGCGAGACTTGGAACTTCGACTTGGACCCACTCTCGCAACATGACTTGGACGACACAATGCTGAACAATGTATGCTGTGTGCCTCTTGGCTTTCTGTCAGTGTCTAGCAGCACGTAGTGACCTAGATATGCACAATACTCGACGACTTGGGCCCAGTGCTCTTCAAGTTGCAACACGACTCAGATGATGCAACACCACTGCCAGCGAATGGTTCTAGGGCACACCGTGTGCTTCAGGGGACTTTCATCAGCAGCCAGCGGCACATAGCAACTTAGAGATGCACAAATCTTGACGACTTGGACCCGACGCTCTTCAATTTTACAACATGACTCGGACGATGCAACACTGCTGGTCAGTGAACGGTTCTGGTCACACCATGCACCTCGGGGTCATGACCCTTTCATTGGTGTCCAGTGACACGTAGCAAGATGCACGTTCGGGCGACTTGGACTCGAATTCGGAAGGTGCACGTTGCTAAGTTTTTGACTCAGAAGGGGCAGTGCATAGCGTGGGTAACCCATGGGTGACAAGACCTCTACCCACACCCACACCCACCAAAAACCCGTACCTGGGCTCATGGGTATGGGTTCCAGCAGCCACAGGTATGGGTACCGGCGGGTCGCACGGGTATGGAAACCCGTGCGGGTCAGCACGTGACCTGTGCCATTCGAGCAGCTCTCAATGTCTTTGCATGAAGAGAGCCTACTACCTAGTATTCATTCATACATACTATTTAAGTACATTGTCACTGCCCACCGTCATCGCGTCACCACTGTCGCCATTGTCGCAGCCATTGTCGCAGTTGTTGTAGCTGTTTTCACTGTTGTCACCGTTGTTGTGGTCGCCATCGCCGCCATCATTGTCGCCGCTGTCGTTGACGTTGTCGCCGCTGTCGTTGACGTTGTCGCCGCTGTCGTTGACGTTGTCGCCGCTGTCGTTGACGTTGTCACCGCCGTCATTGTCGCTGTTGTCGTTGCTGTTGTCGTTGCCGCGGTGCTGTTGTTGAGTCGTGCAGAGTTGTGGCTCTGCTTTGCCATCACTCCAGCTGCAGATGTCAGCAAGGATGTCAGAGCTGGCCCTGTGTGGTTGCCATTGTGTTTGGGACTTGTGTCGGTATCGGCAGGGCTGGCAAAATTGTCTTGGTCATGGTTGGCAGCAGCTTGAGCTTGATCCCTAAAGCGATTTGTTCCTAGGCTGGGTGATGCCGGTTTTGTCTGTTCGCCTTGCTTAGTCACCCTATCACAGTGCACTTCCCCGACGTGCAGCTGCTACCAACCGCCACTGCCATCTCTAGGGCCCTGCCGTCAACAACAGCAAGATAACGACAATAACAACAACAATGAAGACAACAGCGATGGCAACAACAACAACAATGACAACAACAATGGCGCGACACAACATGCGACACAACGACTTGGATGGCCACCAACCACGACCGCCTCCACCCACCACCACCACCACCAACGTAGCAATGCCCTCGACAACAGCAGATGACAACGACGAAGACAATGACAATAGCGACACTGAAGACGACATCAACGGCGAGTCATTGGTGACTCAGACAATGCACACGCGACACAACAACTCAGACACAACGGTGGGCTCTGCGACAGGCACTGGCATTCTCATGAGGACTGGGTAGTAGTAACTAGCTAGTAGTAGTAGTTAGTATATGCACATGTATTATGTCTAGGTCTAGTTAATAAATGTCGTAGCCTACTTGAACAAACCCGCAAAACCCACACAGTGGGTATGGGTCTGGCACAGGTACCATGTGACTCACCCATACCCGTACCTGGTATCCCAGGTACCGCTTACCCGCACGGGTTTGCTATGCACTACTGGTGAGTACTTTCACAGAGATGTCGTCTGAAATGATACCCTAGTGTTCACTCATGGTCAGAAGACATCACCATTGTCATCATCCCTCCAACACCTTCGCCATCGCCGCCACCTCTGCAAGATCAAGAAGCCATTCTCCTGGACAAGGGAGGGCCCTGCCCATGCTCAATCTGCGCTTGGGCTTGGTTGCAATAGGCATCAAAGGTGAGACCTCTTGCAGCACTGGAGTGTTATCCCCCTGTGTTGACGCCCCTTATCTGACTGTTAGTATGTCAATGAATAGTCCGGGAACCCCAGCACCCATTCAATATGTGAATGTGCTCACGGACAATAGGAGGAGGATGAGTGGTTCATTTTTAGTAGATCTGTTCGTACTCGTACATCCTTGGCGCGGGAATTTGTACGTGTTGTGTTGTGTTGCTCTTTCCAAGTTGTCGTAAAGTAGGAAAAAAATGAAAGGAAGTGGTACAAACTTGTATTTGGATGCGCTATGACCTTGACGATTCTCTGCATGTTCTTGCAGAGATGGCGCATCTTGAGCTCCACCTTACCATCGAAGTCTTTGGTGGCAACCAGTTCACTGCGCCGTGCCCCAGGGGCGCACATGAAGGAGCCGATTTCAAGCTCATCAGTTTGTTCTGCGTGAGCTTTCAAAGACAATGACACCCCACTGTGCGTTCTTCCAGAGATGGCACATCTTGATGAACAGCATACATAGAGAGCATACTCACAGTGGACTAAGAGGACTGTGGTGAGATATGCTGGTAGGCTGGAAGCAGCAACAGAGTAGATCTAGCAAGTGAAGCAGATGTGATGTCTGGCACACAACAGATGAGAACTGGTGTTATTACAGAGGAGAAGACATACCTGGCACACAACAGATGAGAACTGGTGTGGTGCCAGAGTGTACAGGGTACACTACGTATACTCCTACAGAGTGATGCTAGTAACAGCAAGTCACAGTAAATACAAGGGCACATTGTTCTATACACAGACAAAGGGGTGGACTGATAGGAGAACAAGGCGTAAAGAACAAGAAGAGTCCAGACTATGATATCATAGTGACATCACAATAAAGATAAGAACAAAGGAAAGGACAAAGACGTCTACAAAGGGAATCCAGAGGAGTCCATGATGTCATGTACATAAGTGATGTCATAGATAACAGAATACAAGAAGTCCAAGATTGTACAGATCAAAATTATCTAATCTACATGTCCTGTATATCTAATCTAAAGCAGTCCGTTATCTGCATGTCCTTTGAGCCCCTAAGTGCACTCAGGTCACTTATCAACACATCTTGGCCCAAGGGGGTGGCAGGATTGGATTTTTTGACAGCATGTCGGAATTTATTTTTTAGCAGTATTCAAACCCCTCCCCCCCCCCCCTTTTGTCCATATATGGTATGTCTAAATCACGTGTATATGTTTTTCGCAGATTAGTAATGTTTGTATGACCTACACACAATGCTACACACGATGACAACCTCCGAGGGATAACCTACTACACATGACGAGTTGGGTTGTAATATATACAACTATAATACAGTCCCTCCTGTATGTTGTAAACTGAGAAGCGCATCGTCCTCGTTCCCATCGTCACAGCTGCCTTCATTGCTTTGTCGCCGCTGCCTTACCCTTATCATCATGGTGCCCCCACTGTTGTCACATTGTTGTTGTCGTCACCATCACCGCCATTGTGGTTGTGTTGTGGTCACGATCATCTTCATCGCTTTGTTGTTGTGACTGTCGCCCACACAGTGCCACACTCATTATCGCACTGTTGTCATCATCATTGTTGACTTGTTGCGTTGTAGCCTTTTCTGGGCTTTTTCTTTGTTGTTGTCATCCCACAGCGTAGCTGTTGTCTTTATGGCCGTCGCAGCAGCCATCGTTGGGGTGGCGGTGATTGTGGCAATCACGGCGACAACCTGTGGCAGTTGGGTAGTGGATGAAGTCAGTGGGTTGTTGTGTGGGTGACAGCATGCTGTGGCGTCATGGGACTGCCAGTGTGTGGCAGTTGGCAAGCTGGGGTGGCCTGAGCATGCAGGGCAGTGGCTGCGGCAATTGCAGCAATGACCTGCAACAGTTGGGTGGTGGACGAAGTCAGTGGAGTGTTGTGTGGGTGACGGCGTGCCATTGCATGCCACAAGAGTGTGTGGCCGTTGGCGAGCTGGCCTGAGTACACACGACGGGAGGGTAGGTGGCAGCATTATGGCTACCATTGTCCTGCACCAGTTTGAAGTGAGATGGAGAGAAAAAGAAAGAAAGAAGACTTATCTAGATTTGAATCTTCTGTGGGGCCAAGTGGGGTCAACAAGGAGTTTGGGTGTACCATGTACGCAAATAGACCGGTGACCGTTCGCTCTATGGGGGTGCCGGCTGCGCAAGGACCGCTCGATAGAGCGACCGGTACAACTGAGTTTAAAATGGGGGGGTAGCGCTTATGATCGAGAGATTTTCTGAGATCTGCCCGTATATAGTGGGGTCCTTCTAAATTAGGATAATCGGAATCTGGTATACCCGAAAAGGGTTGATCGTAAATCTATTACCGTTTGTCTGGTAATTGTGTGTCACGTGTACGATGCGTCCGCGTTACATCTCTGTGGTCTACTGATAGAGCTTTGACGCGTTCAAGTTATTCTGTGGCATTCACATGGCATCTCAAACACCGGGAACACATGTCTATCCTCTTGGGTCAGCCTCTGGTGTTTTTGTTTCTCATGGGTCTCAACCGGAACCACTGGAGCTTGGTGGGGGTCAGTCTTGTTTCGCGGTTTCTGGGAGCTTTGCAGAGGCTCGAGGTCTAGATCGGCGCTGGAGGACTGGGACTATATCTGGGGCCCAGGGGCCAGTCTTCGCTTATCCGGGTGGTACCATGCAACGGGATACCGAGCCGACTTTTGCGCCCATGGCAGGAGCAATAGATGGGATTAGTTCCAAGTCAGGACGCCTCCCTGTACTAGGCGTTCGTCATCATGCAGTCCTTGGGTATGGATCTGCGACTCAAGACACTCTTCAAGGTGTTTTCCCAGCTGCCGTCAAGAACAGGTAAGCTCTTTTTATTCGTTTTGGTCTTGTACAAGATTTTTACGCGCTTTTATCTTCTAGGCGTGTCGATGTCTTTCCATTGCCACATACCATGCAGTTCACCCCTCCTATGACACCCGATATCGTAGACAGTGGATTTTATAGCCTTTCGAATACAATGCCGTCACTTTTGGATCCTTCTGGTGGTGGTTCGTCGATGTGTCCACCATTTGCGAGTGGATACCAACCAATGTCCCGGGACTACGGGTTTGGACGCGAATTCCCTCCAATCACTCCTACGTCGCCGGCTTTCCCATTAGGACGTGCGACGGATGACACACACGACATAGAGATGAGTGATCCCATAGTGCGTCAACGAAGACCAAAGTCCAAGCACAAAGGGTCATTGACGTCAATACTACGAAATCTCCAAGGACTTAGGCTCACTGTGGTCGATCTACTGACGGCTATTATCGACGGCAACGGAGAGTTTGAAGGCTTTCGCAATGCCTTTTTCTCGCCGAAGAATCGCGATTCGCTCATTGGTCTCTTGGACCGGTTGATCCAAGACGACAAGGGCCGACCTATTGTTGAGAAGTGGCTGTCCCCGCATGCGCTACGTCTGGTCTGCAAAGAGGTTCACGTCGAAATGGAGGCGGCAAAACCCCATCTCCGGATGTATACGGATGAAGTCTCTCCGGAATTCATCGAGAACTGGGACATACACCAGATCATGGGACCCTTGCGTACGCCCGTCTTGAGGTCTGTGCTGGAAGCTGCGGGGGAATCAAAAGCCTCTCTTGCTAAGCCTAAATCCCCCAAGTCGAAGAATCGTTTCACGGCCTTACTTATCATCATGGCCCAGATTCATTACTTGCGCTCTTGGCATTCTGCAAGGGTGCAGCTTGGTCTAGGTTTACAGGCTTGGGCATGTGGGACGTCGAGACAAATGATCGACGTCTTGCACCGAACGGGCCTCACGGTATCGTATAACAGCATCTCAAGTATGGTACAGTCTCTGGCGAATCGCTCTATCGAGAGGGCGAAAGCTGCATCGCTACTTCCTCACGCCCTTGCGTACGACAACATCAACATTTCAAGTTCAATTTTCGTCGAGCAGGGCCCCAACGCCATGAGCAAAGTTCAGTCAGGCACTTTCGCAGTGATATACGAGCTGCTCAACGCCCGTGCAGAAGACATGGGTATGGAACCCTTGATCGACAATCTTCGACGCTCCTCTCCGCTGGCCATCTCTGATCTTCGGATGACTCTTGGGGCTAGACAGTCTTATATATCGCAGACAGCGGTTACTATTGTTCGCATTCTCACCAAATATGTGATCGGCTTTGAAACACAACAGTTGGACCCATTACTGCAGCACCCTCCAAGGCGACCTCTTCCAGTCGGTCACAAGACCGTCTTCCACCCTCTTCGCGCGTCCACGATCGAGGAGGCTAGCGTAGACGGCAACCTCTTAGTACATGACGACGTCTACCTGGTGCAACTTAAGTGGACGTCGGAAGACCTTGACAAGACGGCTGTGCCAAGTTTCAATGACCAATTAACGAATGCGCGGATTCGAGGTGGACAACGGATCCGTCGGAAGGACGTATCCAATTGGGAACGTCGCGAAATCTTTCAGCTGGGCTTCGGTAGCTTCCATCTGACTATGAACTTACTCTGGTGTGTTCTCGAGACTCATCGGGGGACGCTGAATCAAATGGGCAGCTTGACCCACCTCTTTGCTGTGCTTGAGAAGACTCGTCTTGGCGGCGAACATCCCGACTACCACACACTATTGGCTGCTCTGACTCAGATTCTTCACGGCCTCATTCTCAACGCGTGGCGCATCGAATGTGACTACCCATCACTCAGAGACTTTGCCCGGGCGGAACCTACGCCTGGTGACTTGCTCGACTGTGCACGTCGGATTGTCGAGAAATATGCCTCTGTAGAACCTGTCTTTGAACCTATAAACCCGAAGGCGCCGCCTAAGGATCTAGTCTCTGGGGCTGAATCTACAAAGCCGGTGGTCGACGTTGTGCACCGAAATATTGCACTGTTGACGCGTGATCTCCTCCTTATCGCCGAACTGGTCGATGCCATTGCCACTGGGGACTTCGGACGGGTCGAAGACATCCTACCCACCCTTGCGTGCATGTTCCGCGGATCCGGTTCAAATAATTACTCGATGGAAATACTCCATCTTATCTTCAACATCAAAGAGGTCTGGACCCCCGCGTTTGCGTACGTCTTCCAATTCTGTCACCCTCGTATTCTCACCACTGCTTATATTACCAAAGCGATATCATGCGTGACAACATGCTGGTGAACCCATCTGGTCTTCCCGGGCATGCCATGGGGATCGACATGAATATCGAACACTTAATCCGGTATCTCAAGGTATTTTGTTTTCTTTCCTTTATGTCCATTGTGTCCCAACGCTGAGTGATTCTGATGGCAGTCTTTATTCGCGGCCAAGGGCATTTACTCCAACTGGGACCGACTCGGCAACATCGCCGCAGGGATAAACTATCTCCAACTGGTGAAAAAGCGAGTCACTAACTCGCTGAGGTCTGGCTACCGTGGGTCCACCCACACGGACGTCAATACATCAGCACTTGTCTGGCGGATCGCGAACAAAGCAAACGAAGTTGGCCTTCAGAGCGTGATCACCGACCGCAGTGCCGACTCGGTAGCACGCCCAGTTGTTGACATCTTCACAACTGGGTTCAGGAAGTTTCAAACGTCGTCACTGGCGACGTTCAATAAAAAACTCGCAGATACGAGGCGAGGAAGCCAAGGTCAGCCTGAGATCGACGAGATCGCCCCATGTCAAGTAGTGGAAGATGGCGACACAGACGAACCAGAGCTCTCCGAGGAGATCTCAGACCTTCACGAGGATTAAAAATTGGTATAATTCGATAATACTACTTTCACTTTCGCTTTCGCTGTGTAGTTGATTGTCCTGGAATACATGCGTACTCGTTTTCGAACTGTGTGATGGACCCGAATACCTTCGCGGACCACTCGGCTTCCCACTCAGGTGACTCCCCCAACAAATCTGTTAGTTCCCGCGCAGACTTGATTTTTTTGGGATCAGCACGCATTAGAGTCGCGCTCTGTGCCTCCGAGAGGATGAGGTCGGGCGGACGGATGGAGCGTAATGGATCCGCTGAATACTCTAGCTTCAGCCACTCGGAGAGATGGGTCTCCAAAAACGGGTGTTCCTGGGTAGGGCGATAAGTTTTGCGTTTTGGTTTCTGGGATGTAGAAGGGGGCGACGGAGCATCCACAAGCTTTCCGGGGAGGAGGTCTTGGACGCTAAATTGAGTCCCATCACAGTCCACGGCGGTACAGCAGTAAGTCGCTGAGTGTGCGAGAGCTAGATACGAGAGATAAGGCACGAGCTTTAAAAAAAAAGACAAACGACGCACCAGAGGGCGAAGTATCATCCAGATACGAGGCAAACTGAGCTCGAAGACACGTCGTACCTTTCACAAGATTTACACAAGAAAACGGCGCGCGATCCCGTCACTGCGAACTCGGCTTCAATGGGCCCCTGGGGCGGTCGGGGTCACCCAGGTCGCCTTCACTATACTCATCCAGGGAGATATCGTGGACCCAGGATTCGTAGAAAACGACAAACAGGGCGTCCTCATCCGAGTTACGAAGGGCGCGTCCACCGCGCTGCAGTACGTCGACCATGGTTCCGGGTAGACCAGCTGTACACACGACCTTGACATCCGGGAAGTCAACACCCTAAGATGTATCAGCACGATCCTTGCGTCGGGAACGATGGGAGCACATACCACAGACTGACCCGAAGTTGCAACCAAAATACGACAGTTTCCGGATGGCGTTGTAAAAGCCTCGTGAGCAACTTGCAAGTACTTCTGCGACATCATGCTGTGGTAATGCCGCACAATACCCTTGTCCCGACACCCAGATGGCAGACAGGAATCCAAATGGTCAGCGATTTGGCACACCAACTCTTTCTTATCCACGAATATCAGGACGCGTGGCTGAGATTCCAACGTAAAAGGACACGAGAGGAAACACTCGTAATTTTGAGGGTCTTCGATATTGTTTAGGACTTCATGGGTAGCGTATATTGTGTTTGGGCGGTTTGAAGTGATGTGAATAGAAGTATAGCCAGGTCGCAAGAGTTTTTTTTGGACAGTCGCTCGTATGTGCGGTGGAAAAGTGGCGGACAGGAACGCCCAGGGTACACTATGAGGAAGTATTGCCCTCAGTTCATCTAGACGACCCCATGCCGGTCGAAAGGCATCAAGGCCGTAATGCGGTAGACCGGCTGTATAGATATTATGTGCTTCGTCGACAATGACGCGCGCAAGATACCTCTGAAACCGGAGATTGCGAAGAAGCAAGGCGAGACGAGGAAAATGCCCTTCGCGAGACTTAAAGAGCTGCTCTACAGTGACAATAAGAATCCGAGCGCGGCCAGGAGAACACGTTTTGTTGTCCCAGACGTTTTCCTATAGATATTAGAATGGTCGACCCGAGCCCAAGACAGAGGAAGGCGCATCTCACATTCCACCACGCGTCCTCCCTAGGTGTATCCTCGTTTATAACCACCGTCGGGATATGATACCGAGAGTTGAAGTCGGACTCTTGCGTCACCTGCAGACGCTTCAAGGGTGAAAGAGTCAGGGTCAGAAGCTTCCGACCCGGGTCATCCAGAAGCGCGTTCAACGCAATTGGCAGTGTCTTGCCACTTCCAGTACCCGCAGAAACAAGGCAATCACTCCCATTTTGGCTAGCCAGAACGACCTTTAGCTGCATCTCCCGAGGCACTTGAGTAGAGCCAGTGACACTGTAGCATATAAGCACAGCCCGATAGCAAATGACAAGGTCATCTTCATCAAGCATGTTGAGGAACGATTCCGGTAGACGATCGCAGAGCCTAAGATTTGAGATCAGTCGCCTGAGATCATCACCAGGGCAAGTCCGAAGGTATTGGAGGTGTTCACGGAGACCCAATACAGTGTCGAGCGCGTGCGTAGACATCTTAGAGCAAGCACCAGAGCAGGGCAGCGCGTCGAAGAGGACGTATTATCTTAGATAGAGATAATCGGGCAGATAATCAAGATCAGTTACTATATTTGGGGTACCCTACTATATACAGCTGACAGGTAGTGACAGCCCCCCGATCATAGCGCTACCCCCCCATTTTAAACCCAGCTAGACCAGTCGCTCTATCGAGCGGTCCTTGCGCAGCCGGCACCCATCATAGAGCGACTGGTGACGAGTCTAGTACGCAAAGTGGGAACAGCAAGGTTGACCTGTGAGTACCTGTGAGTGAAGGCGATGGGTCGTCGTTGAAGGGCCACTTCCCAATTAGGAAGGTCCAATTTTTTTTTGGGCCTCCACCTGGCCCCTCCCCCCCCCACCCGCTGTTTGGGAATCCGGTCCCACCACCCCCTTGTCTTGGCCTCAGCTTACCATCGAAGAAGTCGTTGGAGGCTACCAGTCCCACATTCGCTGCGGTGTGCCCCAGGCGAGCGCATAGAAGTCAATTGGGAGTTCATCAGTTTGTCCTGCACGAGTTTTCAAAGACAATGACACCCCTTTGCACATTCTTGCAGAGATGGCACATCTTGGGCTTCAGCTTACCATAGAAGAAGCATTGGTGGTGGCCAGTCCCACATTCGCTGTGGCGTGCCCCAGGCGAGTGCATAGAGAAGTTGTCAGTTTGTCCTGTGCGAGTTTTCAAAGACAATGACACCCCCTTTGCATGTTCTTGCAGACATGCAACATCTTGGGCTTCAGCTTACCATCAAAGAAGCATTGGTGGCGGCCAGTCCCACATTCACTGCGGCATGCCCCAGGTGAGCATATAGGTAAATCGATTGTGAGCTCGTCAGCTTGTTCTGCGCAAGCTCTCAAAGACAAAGACAAAGACGACGACTATGACACATTATTTCTGCGTTAATCTTGGGAAGAATGTATGATCTGAATCAATCCAGTGTAATATGGTGGAAGCCAATGATTACTTTCCTATGTTGTCTTGTGCGAGACAGCGCAAGAAAGTACTGGTGTCATATTGTCATATTAGACACCAGTGTTTGATTGGCCAGCTGATCCAGGGTGCAACTTGCAGCTGAGTCAACACTCTGACTTGGGGCCGCCAGGTTTCATGAGTGTAGTTGGTACATGCTACGACGGGTCTGTGCCCGACTGGGTACACATCCCAGAATAAATACAGATCCAAAAAAAAAACCCTTCCTGTGGTAGTGCTACCAGGGACCCCTAATACAAATATGCGCCATTTGATCCTCCCTAATCAATCATACAGCACCTGCAAAAAATAGAGTACTTGTGCATAAAAGGAAAATATTGTAAATCAGTTCAAGACAAGAAGACGTAAAAAGTGAGCATACCATGATAGTACCTCCCGAATTGTTATGTAAAAGACCAGGCAGAGAGATGATCTTGCAAAGTAAAGAACAGGGCTCGCACACAATGGAAACTATGGCTTTAGAACAAGTCAGTACAGCTGTTCTCATGAATGAATGAATGCTGTATCATTGTACTTTGAAGAAAAAATGTGCAGAGGAAGAAAGCTGTGGCAGAGAGAACCATTGTAAATCAAAACACAGGCACGAACACTCACTGACTTCAGTCTTAGAATGGTTGATTGCGTGTACAAGGAAACAATGGCCAGAACACTGCCTCATCACAGGTACAAAACCAGGATTTGTGCATTCAATGCTCATGATCCATTCAGAAGACAAAGCGAGAGTTCCCGTGTACAATCGAGCCCTTGATCGATTACGATTGGATGTGTCGCCTGCTTATTATCCAACGCACAGTAGAAATGATTTGAAACTTACAAGATGACAACTTCCATGTCGAAGGCATGAGCGAGCAAACACACAAAGTTGGTACTTGAGAGACAAATAATCAGGTTATTGTACGTTGACTGTATTATGACCAGTGCATTGTCGAGTTTTCTGGAATTTTTTGTGCCCTGTAGTTGTTGCTGCTCTATATGTGTGCAAGCACGTTGGGAAGAACGATGGGCAGTGATACCATTTTTCATCAATAGAAGAATCGTAAGAAAGTAGGAGATCAAGAAAGGGAAACGACGACACCCTCCTTCAAGCTTCAAGAGCTGGAAGCTGGACCTTTGTGTCCGGCGTCCAAGTCACTTTGGACCTTGCCTTGGCCCTGGCCCCAACCAGTGAGCGAACAAGCCTGAGCCAGCAAAGGTATGTTCTTAAGACATTCGCCATCCTCCACTAATATATTCCCTACCTTCCCTTCACACTAGAAACATCTATGTACGTCTTGATGAGTACACTCTTCATCACGTGCGTCTACTCTTCCGAGGTCCAAGTTTTCCCATGTTCTGTCTTGGTGTCAACAGGTTTTCCTTGGGTTTTTCGTCAACAAAATCGATAACTAGTTCATTAGTAGAATGGGACGATGTCACTAGTAGTATGTGTTATGTGGCAAGATGGGATAGAATAGTATGTAACGTAGGAATCACTGAGGTCCAAGAGAAAGGTTAAGATGCAATTTCGAATGAGTGGTGATCTGTGTATTTATTGACATAGAACCTAGTAAATCTATTGAGTGTGTCTGTGAAGGAAAGGGTCTGTGATACATGTTCATGGCCAAATACAGGAAGAAGGTGTACTCCCTGAACAATGTTATTGAGGTGGAGAATAGTGGTGGGGGGTGCACCATCATCGTTTGATCTATCTAGCTTGGCTACCACCCACATGCCTGTGTTGTCGTCTGGTGAATTTCCCACACGATAGAACCAACGCACAAGGGCACAAGGGTATTTGATACCCTCATGAGAGAAGGAGAAGAATAGCTGCACATGAGCGACATTGAGACCATGCATGGCCTCCGAGCCAGTGTTAACAAAGACAGTGTCATAACACCCCGGACCTTTCCTCCATGATCATGTATATGTTCACAGCGCATGCCACCAACATCTGAAATATCACTGGGAGTGTGGAACGTGGCAACGGCTGAAGGATAAACAGTAATCTTTCCATGAAATGTGGGAAGATCCACAAGGCTAGTATTGGAATCCGACTCGAGAGACTCTTGCTTGTGGAGAAATTGTTGTATGAGATGGGTAAAGTTGGGCTGATCGATTTTGACGGCAATATTGTCGAGGTAAACTTTGCATACTATAAACATAGTTTAGTAAGTTATATTTGACAACAAAGCCATATGGTACTCACATGGTGTTTTTGCCAGGTTGACATGAGCCTCCACTGTGGGACCAGCCACATTGCCGTCATCATTGTCCTCCTCATCAACAATGGATGCGCCACTGCCATTGTCACTGTGGCCATTGCTGGTAGGTGGGGGGCCCTCAAACTGATTGGAGGGGGTAAACGATAGATCGGGATTGGGGTTGGCTTGGTTTCCTATGTAGAGTTGGTTCGGAGTCATTGGTAAATAGTCAAAAAAACATACAAAGGATTCGTTCCCAAACCAATGATAGACACATGCCCTCCAGCATACTACACTTAGTAAAAACAGCATGAGAAGCTACAAGCTTATCAAGGTGCTGGTTCATAAGGAGCATCTGATAAAGCGCCTGGAAGCGATTCGAGTGCTGCCATGGTTCCTTCACAGCCTTGATGTGCTTGGACTCTGTGATAGATGAACAAAGGCCATTTGGGGCCCCATACGCCCGAATGAGTTTCTTGTAATGGGCAAGTGAGTGCTGCCTTGGAAGATTGAAGCCATTGTCCCAGACACCACATGTCCAAAAGATCTCACAGGAGTGGTGAAACCACTGAAAGGCATCATCTAAGGCTTCAAGACTGTGTGTATTGTGGATGTTACGTCAAGCTATGTAGCAAAAATCGAGGAGGGCGCGCATAGCCTGAACCATGTCATCTGGCACATGGCCTTTGATTGCTGGTAAGTAAACCTGTGTGCAAATTTGTTACTCAGTTAGTTAATGGTATAAAGAATTACATGCCTTCATAAGGGCCTTTGAGTCGTCGCTGGTCCATTGCTTGAACCTTCTGCCTTCAGGAAAGCATCTAAGCCCCACAAAAGGTGGGGCGAGTGCTATACTGTAAAATTGAACTCAGACCCAGTCTACGCCAAGTAGTAATGGCGAAGCAATACCACTGGTCAATATCATCTAATATTGTCTGTGCTTCCAATTCTGAGTGTTCATCTTTGATGTAGTTGTGTATCCATGTGACAAGGTGGTCTTTGAAGGTGCCTTTGATCAGCTGATGTAATAGGTTAGGTGAAAGAAGTTCGTTGATATTGGTGTGGGAGAAATTGTTGGTGAACAGCTTTAAAAAGTTAAGGTCAGATACTATAGCAGGTAATATGCAGAGGTTGGGTGCTGATGAATGAAAAAAAGGTTTCCCAGGGCTGCCTTAGTAGTACCGCTTGAGGTCCTAGAGACATCATGATGAGAAAACAGTGGACAGTGGTGGATCAGCCCAAGGGTCAGCCACCACGGCTGCTGGGTGTCACGCCTCTGCAGGGGTGTGTGTCTGGGTCTTTCTGTAACAGCTCCTAGCCTGGGACTAAAGGCAGATGAGGTGGCTTGGCACTGAGTGCTATGACACCAAGGTCTCTCTCTGGCTACTTGGTATAGCCCAAGTTAGCAAAGCCTCAAATACCCTCAATAGGGGGGTGGAGGTGGGGGTTCACAAGGAAGGAGACAGAGAGGATAACAAGGAGACTTTGCAGTAGATTGACAAAGCCAAAGCTAGGGAGCTAAGGCCTAATACATGCAGTCTTATATAGTACACAACTCCGGGTCCATCCCACATATGTAAGGGTGGTCTGTGCACACAAGGGCATAAGGCCATTGGCTAAGTAACAATAGAATAGAAGGGGCTGGAAAGCGGTAGAAGTAAATGATGCCATCAAGTAGTGTTGTCAGGTCCAGTTGCTGGAACCGGAAAAAGACTGCAACTGGACTGGACCGCAACTGCAAACAACCAGACTTCCGGTTGTGGTTGGGGCCTGGCACAGCAACGTGCGGTTGCAGTTGCTGCGATTACATCACATTCTCCAACCGGTTGCAACTGTTTTTGCATGGTTATTCAAGTTTCTGTGGTATTCAAAGGGTACTATAGCAAAGAAGAATACTATTGTAGAATAAAACAAGTACTACCAGTATAGAGCCTGTCATCCCTGCCCCCCACCGACATTGCGTCACCCACTGTTGTCTGCCGTGTTGTCTTGAGTCGTTGTTGTCGCTGTTGCGGGCCAATTTGTGGGCTTGTGGCCATTCAATGTTGCCTTGCAGGTGCTGATGTTGTTGTTGTTGTCGCGATGTTGTTGTTGTTGTTGTGGTTGAATTGGACGTCATGGTTGAGCTGTCGTCACTGGCCACTGGTGTTGTAGCGGATGCCGTTGGAGTCATGTTTGGGGCAGACATTTGCACTGTCATAGTCGTCTGGGTGTTCGCCGAGATGAGGCTGAGTCACACATGTCACGGTGTGCGTTTCCTCATTGTGCCTGGCCTGAGTGATCACCGCAATTTGCCAGTTTTGTTCGCAGTCTGAATTCCTTGCTTACTGAATCACAGCAACGACAATGAAGCAATGCACCCAACGCAGCAACGCACCCGATGGAGCCTCAAGCTGTACGCACCACCAACCACCCCCAGTCCAGCTGCGTCGCCCAGGCCCCAAATGACGACAAGGACAATGATGACGGAGCAAGGCAGCAACTCTGTTCCAAGCACAATGGTGAGTGTAGTAGTGTCTGTGTCCAAACCGACAACGGCAACAGCGAGGTGAAGGCCAAGCGATGAACGATGACAACAACGACAACAACGCAAGTCACACAGACGACGCAACATACGACCATGTAGGGAGTCTGGGAACATGACGACAGTGGGGGGCATTGACACTGCGGTGGGCTTTGCTGTACGAACAACTTGGATAGACTATATTGTACAGTAGTTATCTAGTAGTGCATAGTAATAACCCACAGTATAGGGCAACAGTGGTGCGTTGTCCCTATACCGTGGTGTTGAGGCATACACTGCAGGTCTGACCCGCGTCATTTCCCGTGTTGTTCCCTACCAGTGGCAGGGCCACACTGGTTGGAACCGGTTCCAACCACCTACAACTGGTCACACAACTGACGACCATCGGTCGGTCACAGTCCGGTTGTCGGTTGTGCTGTGGCAGTAAAAAGACCAACCGGTCAGGGTTTCAGTTGTGGCCAAAAGGGGTAAAAAACTGGACCCAACAGGACCTGACATCACTACCATCAAGGCAGGCAGCCACATGCAAGTCCGATCTAATGATGATCTCAGATGAGATGCTGATCCAGGATAAGATAGGATAAGTAAAAAGAGAAAGAGTATGCAGCAAGTCCGTGACATTACCCCCCTTCTAAGGGGTGAGTTCCACATTGCCAATGTCCTCTATCTCCACTGTGCAGACTGCGTCTGGGTGGGCTTCATGAAAAGCCTGGACTAGATCTGGGGCATGGAGGTTAGAGACTGGTTCCCAGGTGTTGTCAGCATCTGGGTATCCTCTCCACTTCACCAAGTACTGCAGCTGTCTGCACCATCATCTGGAATTTAGGACTTTCTCCACCTCATACTCTTCTATGCCTTTGACTAAGTCTGGAGGGGGTTGCATGAAGTTGGGTCCATGTTCTGCAGTTTCGTGGTAGGGGAGGAGGAGCGACACATGAAAGACGTTGTGAATCTTCCAGGTGGGAGGAATGGCAAGCTGGTAAACAACATGGGAGATGACTTTGGTGACAGGGAATGGGCCATAGTGGCATGGTGCTAGCTTTGCAGTGGGGTGAGAGGTGTGGAGGTTCTTCGCTTCTAGCCAGACTAGGTCGCCTTCCTTGTAGGGGGTGAATGAGGAGGGGGTGGCGACGGTGAGCTCCTGAGCCTTCTTAATGCCTTGTTGCACTAGTATGCGCAACTCTTGTACTTTAGCAAGGCACTCTTCGACCGAGGGGGCTATGAACCTTGGCAGGTGTGTGGCAGGTGTGCGTGGTGTATGTCCCATGGTTCAGTTGAATGGGGTCTGGTGGGTAGTCGTGCTAGGCCAAGAGTTGTGTGAAAATTGTGCCGAAGGGAGCCAATCAACCCAGTCATCCTGTCATCCATTACAGAAGAAGCAGAGGTACTGCTCCAGCCACTGGTTGGAGCGCTCTGATTGGCCATCCGTCTGAGGGTGGTATGCGGTGGAGATGTTCTGAGAGATCCCCAGAGAGTGGCAAAGCTGTCTAGAGAAGGCAGAAGCAAAGCGAGGGTCTCTGTCTGTGATGATGTGCCAAGGCAGTCCATAGTGGGGGAAGGCATAGCAGTGGTAGAGGGCAGCCACTCCTAGGCTGTCAATGGACTCTTTGCAGGGAATGAATATTGTACTCTTAGTGCAGTCATGATCAGTAATTGTAAGTATTGAGTCAAAGCCACAAGAAGTAGGTAGTTTCATAATAAAGTCCATTGTAACAGTTTCAAACGGGAGTGCAGAGGGTTGGGAATGGTGGGGGACAAGGACAATGTGAAACGACTTTGTTTGCTTGGCAGGCAGCACAGCCTTTTACATAGGCAATAATGCTATTGTGCATGCCAGGCCACCAGTAGTTGCGTGAGACCAGTGTGTGTGTGTTGGCGATTCCTGGGTGGCCAGCAGTGGGGACATCATGATGAAGGGTAATTACCCCCCTCCTAAGACTGTGGTCTTCCACAACCACCAGGTGATCTTTTTGCCACCAGGAATCAGAGTGGAGAGTGAGTGTGTACTTGTCCTCCCATGACTTGATTGTGTCTTCCTGTGACTGTTGCGCAGCGCGAACCTCATCCTCTAGTGTGCTAACCTGGGTGGCTCGTGTGAACAGCTGTGGTGGCAGGACTGTGATGTCCTGGTTGTCATCTGAGCCATCATTGTAGTCTGGATGGTGTGAGAGAGCATCTGCTCTGTTGGTGGTGCCAGGGTTGTGTATTAGCTTGATATTGTATTCCCCAAGCAGGGGGATGTAATGTGCCACTCTGCGGTTGATCTTGTGGGGCTGTTTGTAATACTGGAGGTTCACATGGTCTGTATAGATGGTGACAATGTGTCGGGAGCCCACTAGGAAGTTGTGCCATTCTTTGAGCGCATGAATGACTGCAAGGAGTTTGCAGTCCTGGATGTTGTAGTTGCATTCAGCTTCATTGAACATCATGGAGTGATAAGCGACAGGGCGAAGCTTGTTGTTTGAGTTGCGCTGGTATAAGATACCCCCAGTAGCGAAGGCAGAGGCATCTACTTCGACTTTGAATGGTGCTTCGAAGTCTGGCTGCCAGAGTACTGGGGAGCTGGTGACGATGGTGACAAGTTTGTCAATGGCGGCTGAGCAATCTTCTGTCCACAAGAAGGGTTGATCCTTTTTGAGGAGGTTGGTGAGTGGGTGGGCAATGTTGGCGAAGCCAGAGATAAAGGGGTGTTGGTAGCTGAAGACATCCAGTGTGCTTCTGACTTGCTTGACATTTTTGAGGGTGTGGGGCCATGACTTTAGGCCTTCAACTTTGGCAGGGTCAACTGTGATCTTGTCCCCTTCTAGAATGAGGCCCAGGTATTCTATCCTATTGGCCTCAAACGTGCACTTTTCTGGTTTCAGGAACAGGCTTTCGCGCTCCAGGATGTTCAGGACTTCATGGACAATGGAGCGATGGAGGTCGAGGTCATCTGGTGTGGCGATAAGGAGGACAGTCATCCATGTAATCTGAGATGTATTTGCAACTGGATGTCTTTAGTTGGGTATGGAGGATGTCGTCCATCATGGCTTGGAATGTGGAAGGAGAGTTTGTGAGTCCGAAGAACATCACGCAGGGTTCAAACAGGCCTTTTTCTGTCTTGAAGGCGGCTTTCCACTCATCGCCCTCTTTGATGCGCACATTGTTATATCCCCATCTGATGTCAAGTTTGGTGTAGATCCGACATCCTTGCAAATTCTCTGTGAGGGTTTTGATGAGGGGTAACAGGTAGGTGTTACAGTCATGGTGACTACAACAATGTCACCATTCTCTCTGTTTCATTGCATTGCCCATACTCCCATTGACCACCATGGACCTCTCAGCTCTCTCTAGCCACCCTCAAGATGCCATTAGAGATTGCATGGGTCATCAGACTCATCAGACTCACAATTGGAGTATTTGTATTGTTGTGTGTCATTGTCTCTCAAATCCCTTTGTCTCTGATTACTGTATGTTTCAGCTCTATTCTTGGTTAACTTCCCTCATGCCTGCACCCATATTCTTGTCTCGACTATGTGTGTCTGTTCACCATCTTTGTTCCTGCCACACTCTAGTCAGCATTCTCTCTTACCTTACCCCTCTGTTCCCCTCTGTCTCCCTCATACTTTCGTCTTGGTTTTGGAATGTGTCATATACAGCTTGCATGTATTTAACAGTGTTCTTGGCTCAAAAATGTCAGTTTTGTGTTTTCTCCCTCTCTTCTCTATCAGCATGATCTTGGTTCAAGTCAGGCCCACCACTCAGGCACTGCTACTCAGACAGATCGCTTGTTATCATTTCACCCTGTCTCACCACTTTGGATGGCATCATTCTCTCTCATGCCTGCTCACTTGTTCTCACCTGTTCTTGCCCTTGTCCCATCACAGGCATTTGCTGATGCAATCGAACTCAGCCTTTCTCTCCCATCCCTCATCTGTAGCCCCTGCACAGAATCCTGCTCCACCTTTGAACTCCCACAGACTTGGCTCCATACAGTGTGGTCATCTCATGTCAACTCACTTCACCCGTTGAATGCCTCAGCCATGCCCCTGTGTCTCTGGTAAGAGAGCAGTTTACTTTCTGCAATACTTTTAACTAATCCTTTTGTAATGTTAGTGCATGTGCTGTTGTTGGCCACAACACTGGCCCTCTTGGATATCACCCTTCATAATTGGCTCCCATTGTCTCTGTGCTTCAGTCCACTCCACCTACAGTAGTCCCTCTTTCTGCATTCTGTTTGTCCCATCTCATGTTTTGATTGACTCCATTCCTCCTCAACTTGTACCCGATGCCACCATCTTCTACTTCCACTTTTTACCTTGCCCCTTTTCCATAGTAGCTATGGCCCAGGGTTTGCCTGTATTCAAAACCATACCTTCTTACTGAATACATCAACATTATTTTACTCTTCTTTACCTCATTTTCCCTGTGTGATTCCTGCAGTCACGCTACTCGACAGCATCTGGAATGCTTGCAAGTAGGACAACTCCTGATCGGCCTGATCCCTCCTTCATTGTCACTTGTAGTCTCCCACTTGCATTCACATCCCCCCAGTCTTGTTCTCGCTCGCATCTCACAGAACCCCAACCCAATTGCTGTTGGGCTGGCATCTTGCCAGTGCATGCCACCTTTGCCACCTGTGGGCCACAGAGGGTCAATAGCAATACCAGATGTTAGCAGTGGACCTGCCAGAATTCCATGTGCTCCCAGATCGACACGGGTTGCCACAAGCTTGTCCATACACTGCTTTGTCAACAACATTTGTCCAAGTGGTTCATTGTGGCTTGAGCAATGCCAAGGCTCTTTGACAGCTTTGATGTGTTTAGACTCAGTGATTGATGAACAGAGCCCATTCAGGGCACCAAATTGTTGGATGAGGAAGCAGTAATAGGAAATGGTGTGTTGACACGGCAATGACAAGTCATCTCGCACACCTGTGTCCTCAAAGATCTCATGCTCTTGATGGAAACAAGCCACAGCCATGTCAATTTGATCCAATGTGTCTTCATCAAGCTGTGATTGTCAGGCAAGATAGCAGAATTCTATGAATGCTGCAATTGCCCAAGCCATCTAGGGAGGGACATAACCCACAATAGCTGGTAGATAAACCTACACATGATTAGAGTTGACCCAGTAAGTAATTGAAGTCAAAGACAGACCTTCATCAGAGCCTTTGAGTCATCACCTGTCTGTTGCTTGAAACCATGGCCCTCAGGGAATTGTTGCAGACCTGGAAATGAAGACACCGCAGCAATCCTAAATGAAGGATTTCTCAGATAAGCATTCCAAATCAGTTGTTTTGGTTCGGTTGTGAAGGCCATGCGCCACCAGTCTATGTCAGCAAGTCTCTCCTTTGCACCAGCCTTTCTGTGAACAATATAGAGGTAGTTGGTTACCCAATTGACCAGATGGTCCTTGAATGTACCCTTGATGACTTGGTGGAGGAGATCTGGTGATAGAATGCTCATGGAAAATGAGTTGTGAAGGCCTGGTGGACAATGAGAATGCACAACCTGTCCAAAAGGACTTGCTTGGGCCAACCAATAAATAACACGCCTAAAATAACCATCCCCACATCATGTAATCTGTGGCTTGGTCATCCACAGTTTGAGAGAGCACAGGATGCATGTGAGAGATGTATGGAAGAGCTGACATTGAAATTTGCAGAACTCAGAGCTGTCCTCATGTTGCTTGTCAGGTGGTAAAGGTCCTGGTCAATGTGACATGAGCCTAAAAAACATTGCGTACTAGTAAATTCCCACTCTTTGGAATTGCAAGGAACCCCACAAGGCTGACAGCATTTTCGATGTGCTCTCCTCACATGGTTCTGGACATTCCCAATCAAGGCATACAGTGGATAGTACTCATTGTGGTGTTATTTGTAGCTAGAGCGTCCTAGATTGTGCTGTTCTGTGGCTGTACAACGCTCCAAGCGGAGTTACCTTATTTAGATATGCTTAGTCAGGTTGGTATATCCTGCAGAAGACGGAAAATATCCCTTTAGTCTTATATCCTCCTCTGTAGTCCCCTTGTGTCCTCTGTGACTCAGGGGCCATCTATAGGTCGCATTCTGACAATGTCTGGCCTTGTGGTGACTGCCAGATACATCAGGCAGCCTACAACAGAGATGTAGGGGAACTGGCGCATATCTGACGCTTCTGCATCGGTCTGAAGACACATGGAGGTGGAGAGACGTGTGCCTGGGTTGAGAGGAGTAGAGACAGGCTTGGAATCGCTGAGGCCATGCTCCTGAAGGAGATTGGTGATGTATTGGCTCTGGGAGATGGAGAGTGTACGATTAGGGCGATCTCTGATGATTTCCAGGCCGAGCAACTGGGTGGTAGGGCCAAGATCTCGCAGTTTGAAGTGACTGGACAGTTCTTGGACAATTGAATCAATCTTGGCTCCATCCTTACAGGCAAGTGTGATATCATCGACAAACACAGGCATGAAGATTCTAACATCATCTCTGAGGTAGATGTAGAGCCCATGGTCGGATTGGACGCGATTGAAGCCCATAGATGTGAGCACAGAGTGAAGGGTCTGGTTCCAGACCCTGCCTGCTTGCTTCAAGCCATATAACGACTTTCTCAGCCTACAGACATGATCTGGACCGCCTACTTCGAATCCCTCAGGCTGCAACATGTAGATCTCTTCCTCCAGAGTGCCATTGAGATAGGCATGAGAGATGTCAATGGAGCGAAGTTCAAGGTCTTCCAGAGCAGCCAAGGCAAGGACAATGCGAATGGTAGAGTAGCGAACTGTGGGAGCGAAGGTCTCCTTGAAATCAAAGCCAGGACGCTGAGAATAGCCCTTGGCCACCAATCTCGCCGTCAGTGTTGTGCTTGACCTTCATGAACCATCTCGAGCCAATTGCACGCTTCCCAGGCGGCAGCTTGACGACCTCCCAAGTGCCATTCAATCTGTGAGCCTCCATCTCTTCCTCACACGCCTTGTGCCACAGATCTGCATCAGAGCGTTGCTGGGACTGCCTATAGGACGTGGGCTCAGCTGTAGACGCTACACCAGCTTGGGTGATGTCCAGTGGATCATCAGAGTCATCATCTTCGTCTGAAGAGACCACTGCTGGTGTTGGCTCCCTTGGCTGCTTGTAGCGATCTGGAACAGCCCATTGGTCCGGCAACCACTGATCTCTGGGACGTCTGGAGCGCTGAGGACGAGGGGGAGCAAGAGGATGAAGAGGATGGCGAGCTGGAGGTGTTGAAGGCGATGAAGATGAAGGGGGAAGTGAATGATAGATGGATGGAGGTGTTTGTGAGTCAGGCACTGGAACGACACTTGGAGGCAAGATGTGAGGAACAGATGGCAGATCAGATGCAGTAGACCCATCTCCCCCATGAACTGGCATCTGTGAGTCAGATGGAGCATCCAGAACATCGTCTGAGATGTCTGGGAGTGAAATGGACGTAGGAGGCGTCTCAAGAAGGGAATTCAGACGATGGGGAGGCAGGTGGGGTACAGAATGAGCCTGGAGCATGAAGAAGCGTTCATTAAAGTCAGCCCTCTCTGAAATGAACACTTTCTTTGTCACAGGGTTGTAGAACTTCCATCCCTTGTAGCTGTTATTTGTAGCTAAAGCGTCCTAGTTTCCAGTGTTCTGTGACTGTACAATGCTCCAAGTCGAGTTACCTTATTTAGATATGCTTAGTCAGGTTGGTATATCCTGCAGAGGACGGAAAATATTCCCTTAGTCTTATATCCTCCTCTGCAGGTGAGTAATTAGTTTTACCTTGATCAATATAGTCTTATATCCTCCTCTGCAGTCCCCTTGTGTCATCTGTGACTCAAGGGCCCTCTATAGGTCGCATTCCAACAGGTTATGGGCCCTGCCCTGCGCCTTAATTGATCCTTCCTGCTCTCCTTGCTGCTTCCATCGTCTTCGCTGCTCTTAGCGCCTTCTCACTCATTCCAATCACTCCCATTCAATTCCCACTCTTCCATTCATCCGAATCACTTCATTCCTTTCCACTCTATCACACCCACCGCGTTTACCATGTCTGCATCAAGAGACTCCTCCATCTCGTCCATTTCCACTCTCACCAGCGAAAACTATTGTCTTTGGGCCGATGACATGAAGTCCTGGCTACAGCTCAATGGCCTATGGCGATTGGTTTCTGGCTCAGAGAAGAAGCCAGTGGGAAAACCTGAAGTCTTGGACTCTAAGGGCAATGTTCTCACTGCTGCTACGCCTCCAGACGAGGACAAGCTGGAGAGATGGGAGGTCAAGGCTGAGAAGGCTGCTGGAGCCCTCAAGACTGCCATGTCTCATGAGCTCAGGGTATTGCCATCTGGGACACCCTCAAGGCCTCCTTTGTACAACAGTGAACTGCCCCTCGCTTCAATGCCTACCACACACTCCTATCCATCCAGAAGGACGACTCAGAGTCCCTGGCTGGAATCACTCATTAACAAGGTGGATGAGCAGATAAGAGTCATCCAGTCGCCTTCCCCTTCCTCCTTCACCCTAGAGTTGTCAACCTCTATGACGAGCTGGCTGTCATGGCCATCATTATTAGGGCGCTCCCACAGTCGTTTGACGAAGTTATACGCACCATCTCAGTCCTAGACAAGTTTGACAAGCAATCTGTGATCCAATCACTCAGGAACATGGATCAGACGCGTTCAAACCTATCAGGGACCTCATCTGCTTTCTTAGCAACATCTGGGCCTTCCAGATCGCGTCCCAAGGTGCCCCAAGCGTCTCAGTCCACTCCTTCCAGTCAAGCTCCCCAAGGTGGCTCTTCCAGTCGTCCTAAATGTGACTTCTGCTCTCGCTTGGGCCATATTGAGGCCAAGTGCTTCCTCAAGGACCGCTTGATGCGTCAGATCAACCCCCCTTCATCCTCCACAGCCTCACCTGCCTCAATCTCGTCTCAGTCACCTCCAGAGGGCCCACAGTCCGCTTCAGCTGCATCAGCAAGTGCTCTCTTTTCTGCTCTCCAGGTCGACTCTCACACTTCCTGGAATGCAGACACTGGTGCCTCAGCTCATATGACGTTCAATCGTCATTGGATGCGAGATTTAAAGCCGCATCGCGTCGAAATTAGGCTAGCTGACAGGTCTATAGGTCGCATTCCAACACCTTGCCCGACCTGATGGCCTTGGTGGTGTCAAATTGTAATTGACATAAGATGGAAAAGGTGCCAAGGCCCAAGGGCATGCCAATGTGGCCCACCTAACTGCAACTCTGCAGCGACAGTAGGAAGGGGGAGGTATAATAGTCCTCAGATGGTGACAGTGGATGAGGTGTTACAGAATGTTGTTCCATATCATCCAGCCTGGAGATAAGGTGCATTGGATGGGGATAACTTAAGAGAATACATGGCAGAGTGGCAGCAATACTCATCTTGATACTATCCTTTGTGACTCAAGGGCCCTCTATAGGTCGCACTTTGACACTTGCCCCCGCTTATTATCATTGGTTTATGGTTCATGGTTCATGGTTGTTGTGGATCTGGTTTTGCCTCTCCTTACCAGAACAAGGAGGGTTGCTGTACAAAAGATTTTCCTAAGCCATTCCAGGAAGAAATGCAGATTACTCCTGCTTCTTATGTCAAAATGTGGAGGCAAGATACTGGTCATCAATATGAAATCAGAGGGGCATACCTTGATAATAGAAGCATTGTTTCATACTCACCATATCTCTTGCTGAAATATGGACCACACATTAACATCAAGTGCACATCTGGCTTTCAAGTGGTCAAATATATTTACAAGGTGTGCTGAATCCAATAATATATGTGGTGAGTTCCCCTGTAGCTTATGCTCACACATCTGGCCAGTATATTTACAAGGGCCTGGACTGAATGTCAATAGCAATCTGCTCATTGGGAGATGGCACACTGAATGGTTGAGATGAGATCAAACAATACATAGATGCACAATATGTCAGTTTGTCAGAAGCCCACACCCACGGGCTGGCTGACACACATGGTCTGTTCTCTCTCATTCTCATCCAGCCTTTCATTTGATAGATTATTTCTGGTGCTGTCCCGCTCACATGAATCACCACAGGAATTCCCATCCGTCATTCAGCTCACTGTGCACCTGTGTGATGAACAATATGTGATCTTCAATTCAATGACAGCCACAATCTGCTGAGAAAATGGAAGAGGAAGCCAAGGACACTCGCATGGCTCTTCCTCTTACCACCACCATCTCTGAACATGATTTCTCCTCTCGTGCCTCCTCCCCCATGGAGGACGATGACAATCCTCTCTACTCTGCCCTTAGCATGCTGGAACTCCTCCTCTCTGCCCGCATTGACGAACCCCAGTTCACCCGGGATCGTCTTCACCAATTTCTCCTTGACCCCACTCCCAATTTTCCCCTAGGCATACCGCATGCCCTAGGGCTTCACGTCGCCGACGCGCCTCTTCATGAGGCCCTCACTGCCCAAGTTGAGCTCACAAGGGCTCTCGCTGCTGAAGTTCGCGGACTTGCTGCCATTGTCAACGAACGCCTCCCACCCCCTGGGGTGGCTGCTCCTGCCCCCACTCCTGCCACGCAACCCTCTGCCCACTCTCCCCCCCCCAAAACTCCCACGACCAAACCCTCCGCCCCACCCAAGGCCCAGACCCCGGTCAAAGCCCCCCCAAAACCCCCTGCCCAGACCCCCTCCTTTGCATCCATCACAAAGTCTCCTGCGAGGCCTAGCCTCGTCCTCTCCCCTGCCCCTGGCTCCTCCCCCTCTCCGGCCGTCCGCAAGACGCCGTCGGAGATTTGCGCTTACCTGAACGACGTCCTAGACCACCTCCTCCCAGGATCTTCCCTGTCTGCCGCCAGATGGACGAAGAACAACAACCTGGTGATTGTGGCTGGCCCAGACATGACGTCTCAACACCTCCAGAAAGCTTCGACTGTCCTCACCAAGGCGGTCTCCCACTTCATTGCTGCTGACCCCTCCCACCCTATCTCTGTCTCTGTCAAGGAGAATGTCCGCTGGTCCCGCCTCCTGATCAATAACATCCCCACTGGAGTCTCCTCCTCCCGCGGTGCCTACTCCCCCTCTGAGTGCCAGGACACGCTCATGCGCGACAACCCAGCCTACCGGACCCTCTGTCTGACTAGGCCCCCTTCCTGGGTCAAGCGTCCCGACAGCTATGCTGCCGGGTCTTCCTCCAGCCTCATGGTCTGCTTTGAGGACCCCACGGGCTCTGCCTTACGGACCCTCCTCAGCCACCGGACCCTGTTTGCTTTCGGACAAGCAGGTGACCTCCGCCCATGCAAGCAGAAGCCTCGTGCCAAACCTTCCTCCCTCCCCACGCCTGACAGGCCCCTTGCGCCTGCTTAGCCCCTTTCCTAACCCGGCTCCACTCGTTAGCCCCTCTCCTACCCTCCCCCAGCCTGCCTGCAGGTCGCACGCCCTGTCCTTACGGACCCTGAACCCCAGAATGGTTTTTTCTCGTTTTCCCCTTCTTTCCCGCACCCTCCCTTCTGCCCTCACACGGGCCCCTTACGCGTTGTCTCCGTTTCTCTCGTCCTTTCCCTAGTCTGCGAAGGCTACCCCCGTCCGTTTCCTGTCGACATTCCCCGTGGTGTTTGTTGGCCGGGGTCTGTATAACGGCAGGCTGATCGTATAACCCTATGAGTAGGTGGGACCTAGCGCAAGTACAGTGTCGGGTTTGGTTTCCGCACAGACGGAACGGCTCCTATATCCCACACGCATCTACCAGAGCTTTACTATAGTGCAGTCTTCTATTGTTAACTGACGTGGATGGACCCTCGGGTTCCTGGTTTGTGCCCCCCTCGGTTCATGTAGATACTTCCCGGCTGTAGTGCTACTGCCCGTTTACGTACAGGGTAGCGTGGGGACCGGTCTGTTACCATGTGACATACCCCGGAATATAAATGGATCCAAAAAAAAAAAAAAAAAAGTCAAGGACACTCGCTCATTTGACCACATTTTTCAAGGCAAACCAGCAATATCCATGGGCACATGAATTACTTTACATTGACTTTCCATCCAAGGTCATGTAGGACACGAGTGGATTCCTCAGAAGAATGGCCACACTTTTGGACAGATTTCCTTCGTCCAACTGAACGCTGGAGAAAGATTTTATGCACATTTGGTCCTGTCTGTCATTCTGAACTTGCAATCTTTTGATGACTTACAGTCCTTCCGTGGAGTTTTTTATCCTTCTATTCAGGAGATCTGTTTCGCTCATGGACTGATGAATGACGATGGCATTTGGAGATGGACAATTGACAACGTGGAGCATATGCAAACTGGACCAAAACTGCAATCTCTATTCATCATAATCATGTGGGATTCCGCTGATGTTGTTCATGATTATGGCCTTCATGTACTTCAGAAAGATCTCATGGCCAGTGTGGCAAGACAATGAAAGATGTTGGTCTGTGTCCCCCTAACAAGAACTGGGACAATGCACTTGAAAACACACATTTGTGAGAACACCTGTCCTATAATCAAGCAGACAAGCTCCAACTGTTGCTTTCTTCTTTACTGTTACTCAATGTGGAACAACAGCTCACATTTAAAAAAATTGTGGATCTGTCCTTTCCAATGAGAGTAAAGTTTTCTTTTTGGAAGGTGCTGCTGGCGCTGGTAAATGTTTCCTATTCAACACAGTTTGCCATGCTTTACAGTTGTGGGGCCTGATAGTCCTTTGTGTTGTGTCATCGGGGATTGTGTCTCTTTTATTGCCAGGCAGTAGAACTGCTCACTCTTGCCTGAAAATCCTGATCAGTCTCAACGAATAATCTGTATGCTTCATTCAAAAGGTGTCACCACTAGGAACATTTTTGGATGTGGTGTGACTTATTATCTGGGATGAGTGCTCAATGCAGAATCATGCTTTTGAAGCAGTTGACCAGTCTCTTTGGGACATCTGCAGAAGCAACAATGTCTTCAGGGGATTCCCACTGTTTTAGGAGGAGACTTCCTTCAGATCTTAATTCTAATTCTAAGGTTTTCCAAATTAATTTAGAAGAATAATCAATAAATCATAATTTTTTAATTATCTTTTAATTTTTTTGTTTTCAACTTTGCAGTTGTACTCATAAGGCAGAATGGTTATCATGTTAACATTGCCATTAATAATTTATTGATCAATATTTCACTCCTTTAGCTTTAGCCATTTGAATAGTCATCAACCATGGGTCCAGATCTGACACTGTAC
This sequence comes from Lactarius pseudohatsudake, assembly GCA_021525015.1. Lineage (NCBI taxonomy): Eukaryota > Fungi > Basidiomycota > Agaricomycetes > Russulales > Russulaceae > Lactarius > Lactarius pseudohatsudake. The sequence continues at coordinate 56,802 of JAKELH010000117.1, read as the reverse complement.
ATGCCTCGCTGATGTCCTTGACATTGTGGGGGAATATCAAACTGAATATCCTCAGATTGCAGAAAAATATGTGCATGGGAGAAGATGCTGAGAATCAACTTTGGCAGAGGCTTCTTGCTAGAGGATACCTTAATGATGAAGAACAATGCATTGAAATCCCCCCTCAATTGTGGCTCAACAATAATTCAGTTAAAAGCTTGATCTAACATAGGTACCCCGGCATTGATTGCCACCAGCCTGATTCATACTTCCTTCAAAGATGGATCCTGTGCCTGCACAATTGAGAATGTGACAAGATCAATGCCTTAATACATATGCAATTCCCTGGAGATGCTGTTGACCTATGGGTGTTTGATAGTGCCCACAACCAAGAGACATTGCTTGAATCTGAGACGGTATATCCAATGGAAGTTCTCCATTCCCTCACATCATCTGGCTATCCCATTGCCCACTTGAAGCTTAAAATTGGGTGCCCTGTGATCATACTGCGAAACCTAAATCTGCAGAAAGGATTGTGCAATGGGTTGAAAGGTATTGTCACCCAAATAAGCACGAACATCCTCAAAGTGCAATTGTTGGGAGGTGAAACTGAACTTATTCCAAGAGTCAAACTCATTTTGACAGATGATGAAGTGCCCTTTAAAACCTCCACAAATTACAGTTTCCTGTCACACTCTCATTTGCCATGATGATCAATAAGGAACAAGGCCAAAGCTTCATCAATGTTGGTATTGATTTATGGAATGAGGTATTCAGTCATGGCCAACTCTACATGGCCCTTTCAAGGGGAAGGGATGTATTGTTGATCAAGTGCCTATTGGATCCATGACAGCAACATTCTCGCATGAAAAATGTTGTTTACAAAGAGGTTGTTATTTAGTAGAGTTGCTGTTTGGTAGTGTCATGTACAAAGTGGAAGCATAACATTATAACATCAAGTTTGGTTGATAGCATTAACATCCACCACAGATAATTGACAATGCAACTTGGCTGAAAACTGACAAAGGAACCATGAACAAACTCATTCAATCCAGTTTTGACAATAGGGGGAGCAAGTATATGATGAGAAGAACTGTGTGTGTGAGATCTCAGCATCTACAAAGTTGCCAATGTCATGGAAAACTGACTCACTCCTGTGAGTCAATATGGGCCACTTTTGGCTTTGCTTTTGGCATGATCATAGAATGCCCTTTGCAACTTTTTGTTGTCTGTAAGCAAAAGTTGATCGAGATCACCTACTCACTCCATAAAAAATAACAAGAGCGTGATGGTCTGACCCCTGTTCTGATCCATCATAAGCAGCTTGAAGTCTTTGTGATCCAAAAAATGGAAAATGGCCTGGTGTGATGACTAAGCTTTTCCTGTGCTCATTGTAAGCACTAGGGCCTGTGAGAACCAAATGGCCAAATGAAACCCTGACTTGCCTCTCTGTTTATACCCTTCTTCTTGTGCAAGCTCCTCTCTTCGTTTCCTGTCTTCCACAATGTCTTCTGACAACTTGAATTGACTGCTATGCAAATTACCTTGGCTGGATGCAGTACCCTCGAAAACAGATGCATGTTGCCCAAGAAGCCACTCACTTTTGTCTACAATGCTGTGTTTACCTGTGCATAGGGATTACCACGGGTAACCCCGTGTCACTTTGGGTCGACCTGTACCTGTACCCATCTAAAACCTGTACCTGTGGCTGTGGGTACGGGTATGGGTTGCAGCGAGTTGCACGGGTTCAGCATGGGTTTGGCAGGTACTGGTGGGTTTGACAATTACCCCGTACCCGTGTGCTCTTGGAGCTACCTATTTGCCTGCGCCAAAACATGGGAGGATGTTTCTGCCCTCCTACAGGCCAGGTACACAGTATGCAAACAATGGCTCTGCAGTTCTGGACTTGCTATCGAGCCGGACAAGACAGAGCTCATGTTCTTCCAGAGGCCTAGGGAGCGGAACCCCGTCCCTCCCCCTCCCCATCTCACGTTACCTGACACAGACAGAGTGTACCAGGCCAGGCTGGTTGAAGTTCTCCACTACGTTGGGTTCTTCTTCCACCATGGATGTCTTCAGACTCACCAAGACTGCTGAAGCCCTGGCCATGTACTACACCAAGGAGGTGCCCCCTCCACCTTTCATTTACCTATTTGAAGGCAGCGCCTCAGCACTGCACACCATCCAGGACACCAGCTCTCACACTGCACAGACTCATGCACTCATGTTCCACCAAGCGCTTACTATACTCGCCTTGTGGCGCACTAACACTAGGCTGTTCCTGGTCTGGGCTCTGGTGGATGCCAAACTAGTCAGGCAAGTCATGGCACAGGCCTGACCTGGCGACCGAGGCCTGCACGTGGGATCCCCCTGATGGGTTGAACTGCATCCAATCTGCAGCTTTCCAGAAGGCACAAGCGCGCACACTAGCGTTCCACAAATGGGGAGCAAAATGGCATGAAGTAGTGTTGGGGAAGTTTGGTCTCAGACCAACCCAAACAGTTTAAAACAGTTTGGGTTTGGAGAATCCTGGCTCAAACCAAACTCAGTTTACAGGAGTTTCCATATTGATACTATTCGATAGGCCGAAATTTTGAAAAGCTAGTGGCGGGCTGAGTTTCGGCATCTCCTGTCAGTGTATTTACCGAGACTTACCGTATTTTTTGGTGAAATAAAAATAAAAATTAAATTAAAAAGAAAGAAAAATTTAAATTAAAAGGCAAGATCAATATTATTATGACTTTGAGCAATCTACATGTTCATTGAGTGATATCGCCAATGCGCACGACACATCCCATGCTGGCCGCATTGGCCAATATATAAAGTGGAACAATTGTGGGTACTACATTTTGTTGGGAGCTGGGGGGTGATTCAGATATAAAATGCGAAGACAACGGGCTGGAATGTATTACCTGACTCTGCCATGGATCCTACATGGCACCTCAGCAACTTTCAGCAACCTATGCCAGCAAACTATCCTCCACCTCACACTGTTGCTCCACACCTGGGATACTTGCCACATGGTGTGCCATATCCTCCGTTGACCCCAGGCCCAACACCACCCGGGCCCTACCTGCCAACAGCCCATGGTTACTATGGTCAGCAGTACCAATCATTTTACGCACCATACTATGCCCATCCAGCGCCGATGCCATCGCCTCCGCACCTGGCCAGTGGTGTCGCTGGACCTGTGCCAGTGCTGATGCCGATGCCAACACACCAGCTCCCTGCAACACCAATGCGCCAGCCCCCTGCAACACCTGCGAGAACTCCGTGTGGTACTGGGAAGCGCTATGTGAACAGTCAGTGCGAACCCGGAGGTAAGTCAGCATCAACTCTCACACATGAAACCCACTTACCCGGTCTTCCAGTATGGGAGTTTGATGTGAGCATTGCCTCAAGCGAGGCAAAGAGCATCTTCAAGGGACACAGTGCCATGCACTGGGACAAGCTGCAGACAGAGGTATTGAAGTGCCTTTGGGACACAGGGTTGCTGGTACAGCTAGGGTATAAGCTATCTGGGGATATTGGTAAAATGTCATACTTGAGTAGTGAGGAAGAGTGGGAGGCCGTGCTCACCCGTCTAGACGCAAAAATAACCGTGGCACGGAAGAACGCAGTGAGCATTGAAATCCAAAACTTGGTGAGGAATTTGTGCTACTCACCAGAAGCCCGGTTACTAACTGTTTGTAGACCAAGCCATTGTCGAAAGTGTCAAAAGTGTCGGGTAGTAGGGAGAAACGCAGGTGCCAGGATGACATCCCTCTGGCTATGACTGCTGAACAGCAGGTGGTGCATCAGGCATTCAAAGAGTTGGATATCACACTCAAATGTGAGGCCCATAAGGGTCATTGTTTTGTCGACTGTTCGGGTCGATGTGACAACCACAAACACCTAGACCACAGGGATCTGACGGTGTGGGCACAACAAATCGTGAGCAAATATTTGCTGACAATGTTATGCTGTACTCACCTGGCGTAAGGCATCCCTCAACGCAACAATTCACGCCCCCCCAAACCTGAAATTGTTTCACCGACCAGCTACCAAGAAACCCCGCCATTCACGTGGCATGCCTGAGGTCCATGTTGCAGTGAACATCGCAGCGCCAGTGTCTACAACGGGGACATCAGTAACATCAGTAACATTGAAGACTCACCGGGCCACTTTGAGTTGTCGGCGTCCCATGTCGATGCCTAACACTGCACCCCCCACTGTACCAGCAGATCACATCAACCCACCTGTCCGTATGCTCTTGGAGCTGATGGACATCCATGACCCATCTCCAACCTTCAGCTATGTTGATAAGGAGTCGGATCTTGCTGATTTTGGTATGAAAACCGTGATGCAGGTGTATGGGATGCATCAGGTGTTGTTGGCAACGGTAGGGAGTCTTGGGAAGGAAGGCGCACGTGGTCTTCATGCGTACGTGGACAAGTGGCTGTTACTGGTGATTCGACCGAAGGGGAAAGGTAGTGCAGTGGGTGGCAGGCAGGAGGATGTGGTGGCAGTTGAGGTTGAAGAGGTCCAGGGTGACAGGAAGGATAAAGGAAGGATCTTGGGACGGCTGCTAGAAGAAGAACATTGCAAAGCTATTCTTGTGTCAAGCGACGAGGAGGGAGAACAGAAGAGGCAAGGGCAGGTGAAGGACGAAGATGTGCCCCTGATTGAGGTGCACGGTCTCCCCGTTGAGACCATGCAAAAGGATGCTTCAGGGTCATTTGATTGAATGAACTCTCATCTGCAAAAACAAGTTGGTGGGGTTCGTAGTGCTCACCAATGAGCATTTTGTAGGCAATGCATTCATCCTCATTTCACTCAATGGCTGGCTGTGTGATCTGTCAATTTTCAAGTCCAGTGACCCCATGGGCTTTCATGAAGTTACGTACCATCTTCATAGTGTATCCCATTCGCCGGAGTGTCCTCCAAATTGTAGCGGTCGAGACTTCAGTTTCAGCCACCTCAAGGAGCTGTGTCTGCAGTTCCTTGAGCGACATGTCAGGTTGCTGCTGCATGCAGTCCTCAATAAACTGAGAACTGTATTCAGTGCAGCATTGCAACAAAAAGAGATGAACGCACATGTGAATCAAGGCCATTGAGGAGACGTGGCTGGCCTGAGGCTACTGGTATCCGGACCACTTCACCTGTTGCATTGTACAGGGCCCTCAACCGTCTTGTAGATCACTCGCTGACACCCAGAAACTCATTGATCTTGGCATCGGTCAACCCTTGATGAGACATGTGCAAGGCCGCCTCCTTGATTTCTCAAGAAATGTGACGACAATTGCCCATGACAGAAATAGTGGGGTTAGTGCTTTGAGGTCCGGTCCAGTCCGGTTTTTTTACCCGATTTGGAAAGACCGGGACCGGGACCGGTTCTCGGATTCAGAGAATCCCTGAAAGACAGGACCATAACCGGTAAGACCAGTTAACACTGGGTGGACCGCGGTCCACAGACTGGTCCAAACTGGTCCTTAACCGGACTAGCATTGAACCGGTTGTGAACGCCAGTGAGATGATAACAAATATATTGTATCTACTTTAAAAGCTACTATAAAAACTAGCTTACTATGAAATACCGCTACTATATGCCAGTCCTAGTCTCCAACGTGCACAGGGGGGTGTGAAGCGTCGCTCGGTGTCGCGCAGGCCTCCGCGGAGCGCGAGCTGTCGTATATGGGTCCAAAGCAATCGTGGACGCGTCGTTGTCGAAGGGATAGGGCCGCGTGCAAGTGCAGCAAGGTCGGGAGGGTCGGGAACAGGAAGGGTAGTCCAGGGAATGAGGGTGGTTGCAAATGATCGCGCATGCTTTGGCATGGCGTGAAACTTTGTACGTGTGGCCGCCAGGGTCGGAAACGTGTAGGGTTCAAGTTGCTTGGGCCGCGAATGAACATGGCATGCTGGGGAACACAAAGTGTGGGCTTCAGTGAGCCCAAAACTCCGAAATCTGAAGGGGGAAGTCTATAGTGTTATTACTTGACTGTAGTAAAGGTGTGATTACATGGGCTATATGCCAGAAAGTGTGCTAGGAAAGGTAACAAAGGAAGTTAGGAACAGAGATGCTAAAACGCGTAGAGTAAGGCAGCGTAGACGTAGAGGCACTTCGACTTGCAGTGGTGTGTGTTGTTGTTTGTCCATGATGGCGGGTTTTTGCAGGCATGCAGGTTGCCGGACCAGTCGACCACCCAGCACTCGTGTACTGACCTGAACCCAAGCTAAGTTCTCTTTTTTCCCGACTCTTTTTTTTTTTTCCCTTTCTAGGTTTCAAACACGCAGGGCACCACAACACCAACGCGGTGCTACGCCCCCACAACACCAATGTGGCGCCGTGCCCCCACAACACACCGACGTGGGGCCGCGATGTTATGACACCGATGCAGCACTGCAGCGCCTGACAACGGCGCAGTGCTGTGCCCCACGAAACCGACGTGGTGCCACGCCCACACAACAACAACGCAGCGCCATGCCCCCACGGCACTGACGTGGTGCTGCGCCCCCACGACAATGACACGGCGCCGTGCCCCCATGGCACTGACGTGGTGCCGCGCCCCCACGACAACGACGCGGCGCCGTGCCCCCAAGACACCGACGTAGCGTCGTGTCCCCACGACACTGACGACGTATAGACTTTAGCATACTAGTAGTAGCTTAATATATTTGACATGTTTTTATTTGAGTGCATGGCCTCGTAACTTGAAGTGCAAAAGACCGGTCCTAGACTGGTCCCAACCAGTCTGGCCTGGTCCCAACCAGTCTGGCCTGGTCCCAACCAGTCTGGCCTGGTCCCAACCAGTCTGGCCTGGTCCCAACCAGTCTGGCCTGGTCCCAACCAGTCTGGCCTGGTCCCAACCAGTCTGGCCTGGTCCCAACCAGTCTGGCCTGGTCCCTTGGAATAGGGCAATAACGCAGGACCGCGGACCGGCAATGCCCAATGGGGGCTGTAACCAGGACCAAAGGTCCTATTGGACCGGTCACAGTCCGGTCCAGTCCCGGTCCTAGTCTGGTCATTGTGACTGGACCTCAAAGCACTAAGTGGGGTAATAGGAAAAAAAAAAAGACAAGACGGGACAGGACAAAAAAAAAAAAGGATAAGTTTTTTCGATCAGATCTCAGATAACTGGTTATCCTTGATCCTCGCTCATGAAGCCCGCCACTAGCTTTTTGAAATTTTGGCCTATCAATATGGAAACTGCTGTAAACCAAATTTGAACCAAAATCAATCGTTTTTGGTCTCAAACAATTTGAAACAAAGTCTTAACTGATGAATTTGAACAAAATCAACTGTTTTTTTGCCTCAAACCAAGGTCTTAAGTGGTTCCTTAAGTGGTTTGAACCGAGTTTGAACCAAACCGAACTGATTAAGGACCAATTTAAAACACATATTTTTAATCGGTTTGAAATGGTTTGGAACGGTTTGGTTCAGTTTGGAGCAGTTTGGTTCAGTTTGGGTTCAGTTTGGGCAAATTCTAATCAGTTTGGTTTCTGGTTTGGCCAAAATGGCCCCAAACCAAACCAAACCAAACTTCCCCAACACTAACATGAAGTCTGCCTCATCCCCATCTTCATGCAACAATTCAACAGGGGACAACTGCCCTTCTCCATGATGTACTCCAACATCCACCCCCCTGACCATAAAGCCCACCACCCCCTCTGGTCGCAGTCCACAGCAACCAAACTCGTGGCAGGCAAACGACAACCCAAACACTCCAGGTGCACCACATCCACCCTCATGCAGATAGCGACAGACCACGCCTTTACGGGAACATATGTCCAACGCTTCCGCAAGAATGACCCTCCTGAGAACATCTCATGCCCCTGCAGCGCCCTATCTGCGGCATTCGCCCCTATCCACCCCCTCTACCCCTTCCACCTCCTGCTCTCAACCAAGGAAGGGATAGACTGCCTATTGAAGTTCCTAGGCCAGACTCACGTGCTCTCTAAGCCGGAATCTGGTCCCCCCATACCTGTGCCCCCCGAACCCAACTAGGTAAGGTACACACTGGAGGTTTGCGTCTCCTACTGTCTCATGTGACGTGTCTAATCTGTGGCTGAAACATGCTGCGACTTAAGTAATCACCAGCTCACGCCTATGTATCACAGCCCCTCACGAGTGGCTTTCTTGAATGCACCTTCTCCATGACTCAGACTTCCTATTTACGATAGTGGGGGCACCTAGTCTTTGAAAGTCCAGTTGCAGGAACTGAAAAAGACTGCAACTCAACTGCAACTGCAACTGGAAACAACCAGACTTTTGGTTGCAGTTGTACCTAATTATAGCATGTATCAGTTGCAGTTGCCCAAAATGGTGCTGACCTCCAACTGGTTGCAACCGATTGCTTAGTCAGCAAGTGATTGGGCTGAAATTCTGATCAAAATGAGCCTAAGATCACCCAAATCGGCTGAAAATTGAGCAAGTTATGATCAAAACAATCATTTTACTCATAACTTCTGTTATTTTTGGCTGTTTTACCTAATTATCTTTTCATTATAAGGCAGTTGCACTTGGAAAATTATTATAGGTACTGACAAACACTAGTTATAAGTGGTTTTGACCCAGTTTAGACCAGTCTTAAATAGATTAAATAACATCCAGTTGCAACCAGTTGCAACTGGTAGCAACTGGTCTTTTGCAGTTTTTTGCAGTTGCAGTTGAGGTTGCAACAAATTTCATTTTTTTGGCAACTGGTTGCAGTTGCAGTTGGACCAAATATGGTCAAAAAACCGGACCCAACCAGACTTTCAAACACTAGGGGCACCTTACTATACAAAGGACTAAAGTGTTTCATAACTGTAGTGGGTCTCGCTGTGACTGGTCTGTAACTCTGTTGCGTATCCCAGAATAAACATGGATCAAGAAAAAAAAAAAAGAGCTACCTATCTGTGCAATCTAACTCAAAATTGGCTCAAAATACTACTATACTATTAGTGCCATCATCGTCACCACCGCCGCCTCCATTGTCATTGCTGTCATCAATGGTCGTCATAGTTGCCTCAACCCTCATAGTTGCTTGTTGCCGTTGTGGTACCTTGTTGCTGTACCCACTGTTGTCACCTTGTTGCCTCATGTGATTGTCATCACTGCAGCTGTTGTGATTGCTGTTGCTGTTGTTGCTGTTGTGATTGCCCTGTTCCCCCTGGGCCATTTCCGCCACACTAGTACTAGTCACATTGTGGGTCTGCGAGTTGTTGTTGTAGACAGTCGGGTCCTGGCCATTGTGGCCTCCTCATTGCCATTGTCGCCATTGTTGCATTGTCACCGCCACCGCTGTCATCATCGTTGTTGCCTTGTCGCCATTGTCGTCGCCTCAAGTGTTGGTGATTGTCACTGGTATAATGTAATGAGGGTCAGCGAAAATAATACTTGGAATAGAGTGTGCTCTTACCGGAGACATGTCAGTGGCCGGTGCAATCATCGCTGGTGATAGCACGATGCATCTTGACAGCATTAGGGAATGTCCGTGTGGGTGACAAGAGCAGGTTGAATGGTCGTTGTAGTTGCCTCATTGCTGTGACCAAGGCCGTTGTGGTTGCCTCGTCACTGTTGCCTTAGCTGCCCTGTTGCTGTTGCCAAAGTCGTCATGGTCGCCTCAGTCATTGTGGTCCTGTTCAAGTTGTTGAGGTCATCTTGTCGCCATAAAGATTGAGGTTGTTGTGATCGCCTCTGTCGTTGTGGTCACCCTGTTGCTGGCAAAGTGTCTTGGACAGCATCTGGGTGTGGATGGATGGATGGATGGATGGATAGGAAAGATGGGTGGGATGGGGAAGGTGTGTTGAGAATCAATGGTGAACATCGTGGGAATAATATGACTGTGGACAAAGTCAGAAACAAAGTCAGAAAGTCAAAAACATTCTCACACCTGAGAGATAGGTAGGTTGCAAAAGTTGTAAATGCAAACTGTGAGCACTGTGAGCAGTGAATTGGATGAGTTGGAAGACCTGTGAAAACCCACAGGTACCTGTGCCATGGGTAAGGGTTTGCACAGGTTGGGATAATGGCTACCCATGCCTGTACCCGTGTGACCTGTACCCGTGACCCATACAGGTTTTGCCAACCCATGGTAATTTCTCCCTGTGCAGAGCCTGGACATGATGAGGGAATTGGCTGTCTCTCTCACTTCATCAGTCATGACACCAACCAAAAACAGGTCAGAGTCTATGACTTCTCTGCAAAGGTACTATGTCACAGGGACCAAGCATGAGAAGGAGAAGATTAACATTGTTGGCAAAATCAAAAGGGTGAGTGAGAACTGCTAACCTTGCACTGTCTATTATGGCTGCTGAAAAGTGCTTTCAATTGAAGATGCGCAGAATTCCTGTACAGACAGAGGACAATCTCAATGTGTGTGCTGAACATTGTCTTTCTGGATCGGGTGTTGAGACTTCAACAGACTGCAAAAAACTCTGTTTCACTATACATGGTAGCCAATACATCTCTGGAGAGGATTGGTCAAAGGATGTCATTGTCTGCTATTGAATGGATTCAAATCCCAAAGTGGGGCCAACCTGTGCAGCACCTTCCAAACCCTGGTTCTGTGGTAGGGTTCAATGGTGTGCTTCAGTGCTTTGAAACATACACACTGCCCAACTCTACAAAGAAGATCCCTTGTGCTGTCATGGCACTTGATGATAAATCTTACATTCACAAGGGCAGCTCTTCAGTGGATTCACCTCAGCAGAAAGAAAGTTTCCATACAAAACTGAGGTCTCACACACAGAAATACAAGAACACACAGCCACAGAGAAGACATTGAAGAAATGCAAGGCAGAGCAGTCAGAGGGGAAGGTAGATGACAGTGTTTAATGGGGGAAAATCACTTTGAGTTACTCGCAGTGTGAGCTGACCCATTGGTCGCTTGTTGGTCATGCTCATGCACCTGATAGACTTATTGGCATCTTGTTGTCAAAACGGAGCAAGGGCCTACTACATGGAGTGCAACAGGTGACTGGGCAGTCCGGCTCTCAGGTTGACACCACCTTGTTGCTTGTGATGCTTCCAATCGTCCTGCAGCTGATTCCCCAAGCGCTGCCCATTGACCCACTTTGTTAAGACTGCTTCCTTCCCATTGGAACATCCGTAGATTTGCTGAAATGCCAGTTAACAGTTTGTGGGTCATAGAAAATCTCTGGCACCGTCATGTATCACCACGTGTCTCGGACGAGGGGGTTCCACACTACTCACCTCACAGCTTTCAGCTGTCACTTGAGCTTGAGTCTGCTGCTGGTTTGACTCCTTACATCCTATACTCAATACACCACCAACTGAAATTGCCAGTGCACCGTCCTCATTCTGATCAGCTGTCTCTTGTCCCCGCTGGACCAAGGCGAGTGGCTGGTATACTGAGGTGCCAAGTTGTACCTCGCGGTGATACCCTAAGCTGCCGGTGAGCGCTTCTAAGAGCAGCTAAGAGTGTCGGGTTCGGGGAGGCGTGAAGCCGCGCTGCCAGTCGTGCAGGCCTTCGCGGGACTCGTAACTTCGTACAGAGCTTCACTATTATCGGGGGCACGTTGATCCAAAGTTTCTAAGGGCGCGCGCGAATGCGAGGCGCTCGGGCATGCAAGGAAGGAAGAGAAATAGACCCTACAGAGCTCTGAAGCCCAGAGGGGAGAACTAACATTAACTGAGGTGTAGAAGTAGATACAGAGAGTTTATATAAAGGAAAGCCAAGATGTAGATCTAAAAGTAGAGTGAAGCCCTAGAAGCAACCAAGCGAGGTCGCAAAGCAGGAGGAAGGGGTAGTAGTAGCAGAAAAGGTCCGAATCGGCCGAAGCGCGGGAAAGTCCGGTCCGCCAGAGCGGTGCGAGAAAGTACTGGAAGATGCAAAAACGTCGATTTACCGGGCCAGCCATGCGCTGGGCGTATTAGCGGTCCTGATTAGCCACTTCCATCTTGCACCCCAGGTTGGTCGCTACTTGTTCTGTGTGCTGTGCAGCGAGCCCCTATTATCATGTCAGTGCTTGTGGCATAGCCCCCCTCAAGCGATGCACCTCGCGTTCTGGGTCAGTAACCTCCATAATATACTGCTGCTGCTGCACGGCAACCATCCAGAAATCTTCATCAATGCGCTGTGTAGAAAATACCTCTCGATGTCATACCTCACGCCCTCTGTTAACCGCATCCCATTCTTGTTGTCACATGGTAAGGTAGAGGTCACTAGGAACAGGCACCCCTTATATAAGCAGGGCACCCCTTCTCCTCACTGTCTTAATTACTCTTCCACATCCTCAAAATTCGGAAATCTACTGTGTTAGCATTAAAGTACATAACTGTAGCTACAGCTGGAACAGAAAATTTTCCCTGGATTCTCAAAACTGAGGGAGAAATTAGCCTTCCAAGTTTTTTATCAAGAAATGTATGTTTTTATTCTTATCGAGCCAATTTACACATTTTGTGAAAACGAACAGCAAGATTGGTCCAGCTTATATAAGCGGTCACGTGACCCAAAATGAGCAGGGTTTGGGAGTGTGATGCATTGCAAGGCATTGTGCAGGCCTCTGTGGGGCGTGAGGTTCTATATAGGTCCACAGCAATCGCAGACACATTGTTGTAGAAGGAATAGGGCCGCGCGTGAGTGTGGCGAGGTCAGGAAGGGGGATGTGGTTGGTCAGTTGTGAGTGGTTGGAAATGGTCGCGCATGCATCGGTGCAGCACGAAACTTTGTATGGGTGGCCACCAGGGTCGGGAATGCGTTACCCTTGAGTCGCTAATGCCACGCACCAGTGCAGCGTGCAGGGGAGTGCAAAGGATGAGCTTCACTCAGCTCTGAAGTCCGAAATCTGTGAGGGAAAGTCTCTGCTATAACCTAGGGTGTAAAGTTGTAATTACATGGGCTATATACTGGAGAATGCAGGCTAAGGAAAGAGGGTGAACTATATAAACAGGGGAAAGGTAAAACGTGAAGGGGAGAGTCCAGGGCAAGTGGGATACCGAGGGCTCAGAGAGCACAGGAAAGTGTGGAAGTGTGCAGGAAAGCGGTGCTTAGAAAGCATACAGGAGTGCGGGAGAGAGGGGAAAGCGTGAGAAAGTGCGAGCGAGCGTAAGGTACTGCTAGGAACTGCAAAAAGGGTGATTTCACTGGCCAGGGAGAGCACTGGCATATCAGCAGGAAAGCAATGCTCAGAAAGCACAGAAAAGCACAGGAAGGTGCAGCCAAGCACAGGAGAGCAGAGACAAGTGCAGAAAAGTACAGAAGCACAGCCAAGTACAGAAATAGTCACAAACTGCTAGAAAGTGTGAAACCAAAAAAAGAGACGAGGAAGGCAAAGTGAAAAATACCAACTCAATCTGAGTCTCTGAGCTTGTCTCCGAGACAATTCCTTAAGATTGGTCCTGCTTACATAATGCAAACCCTAGGGTTTGTAGCTTACATAAGGGGTGCCCATTCCTAATGACCTCTACCTTAGGTCTCAGATGCTGAGGGTCACTACAATACAGAACAAGTGCCATCAAGAGAGAGAGAGAGAGCTCTCACTACTCACAGTTAGTGATTTGCCGGCCTGGCTCCAAAGCCGGATGCCGGCCAAAGCCAGCTGTGGAAAGCCGTTCCCACAGATGCCGCCGGCCCAGCTTTTGATGGCCCACGGCTCTGGCTCCAGATTTGGCAGGATGGTGGCCCGGCCCACAGCCTTGGCTCTGTGATGTGCAGTCCAGCCTAATTGCCACATGTCTCTCGTGCGCCCCACTCTGGCGTTCCGACCACTATTTGGCCAATTCCTCTCAAGGTCGAGTGCAAGTTGTTGCCACATCATCAGTCTTTCAATTAGTGAGGTTATTTCCCCCCATTTTTCTGACACAAATCCGGACTTTTGAGCTCAGTGTGACTTATTCCATGTGTTCCCCAGCGTGCTGCATTTTTGCGCAGCCTTAGAAACTCGAACCCGACGTGTTTCCGACCCCGTTGGCCACACTTATGAAGTTTCACATTGTGCACATGTGTGCCCGACTGTTTTCGACCACCTGTGACCAACTGACTCCATGTTCATTCCAGACCTTGCTGCACTTGCACGTGGCTTTATCTCTTCGATGACAACGCGTTTCTGATCCATTTGGCCACACTTATGAAGTTTCACATTGTGCGCACATGTGCCCGATCATTTTCGACCACCTGCAACCAACTAACTCCATTTTCATTCCCGACCTTGCTGCACTTGCGCGCGGCTTTATCTCTTCGACGACAACGCGTTCCCAATCCCGTTAGCCACACTTATGAAGTTTCACATTGTGCGCATGCGTGCCCAACTGTTTTCGACCACCTGCGACCAACTAACTCCATTTCCATTCCCAACCTTGCTGCACTTGCGCGCAGCTTTATCTCTTCGACAACAACACGTTTCCGATCCAGTTGGCCACAATTATGAAGTTTTACATTGTGTGCACACATGCCCGACTGTTTTCGACCACCTGCAACCAACTGACTCCATTTTCATTCTAGACCTTGCTGCACTTGCGTGCGGCTTTATCTCTTCGACGACAACGCGTCCGCAATCGTTGCGGACCTTCAAACGATGGCTCATGCCATGCGGGGGCCTGCGGGACACCTTGCAACAGCTCACACCCCCAAAACCCTGCAGATCTTAGATGTGTTCCCTACTACTATCCCTAGCAATCTGTTTGTCTTGAATATACTATCTGAATCTATGAAGCCACAGCCCTAAAGCTGAGGCCAGCCTAAGCCGTTGAAAGCCAGGGGGTCAGCCTTGGCTTGACTTTTGGAAAGCCTGGGCCCTGGAAAGACAGGCCAAAGCCACGGCTATCAGGCCAAGCCGGGCTGGCAAATCACTACTCACAGTGTCCAGAGACTGCTGCTGAAAGGTAGTCGTGCCACTCGCCATCACTGTGTTACATCACGGCAGGGATGTTCACCCGACTTGGGTTTGGTCTGCAAGGACACTTCACTAAGGGTCACAGGGTCTGGTTTCAAGGGAAGTTCTGAAGAGGAACTTCAGTGATAATTCAAGAGTGAAACCTCTCAAGCCGCGCTGGGACTTATAGAGAGAATTCCTTGAGTGGATAGGAGAGGGATTCTTTGAGAGATGGAGTAAGCAAACAAACACTAGATTGCTCTGAGTGCCGTAAGATACAAGAAGTCAAGTCTGGGGCTACTAGCAGCCAACAAGCCAGACTTATATAGTACTACGCAAGACGTCTGAGTCATAAGGCAGTAGCACAGGTCTAAGAGTCATAAGGACTTGCAAAGAGTCATAGGGACTCAATGTAGTAAGTGGTACTGTGGCATGAGTCATGGTGACACAGTACGCGTCAGAGTGATCAATTAGTGTTCGGAAGTTCAGTACATAAAACCGAAAAAAAAACCGGGACAGTACCAGACAAAACTGACCAAAACTGGAACTGCCAGTTCCGGTTTTTGCAATGTTGTTCTTGATCCCAGTTCCCAGTTTTGGACAAACTGGGCATCTCACAAAACCGCATAATACCGGTTCAGACCTGTCTAAACCGGTTTCATGTCATATGCATTACAAATTTTATACATCTACAAATAGCTAAATTGTACAAGGATTGTGGGTGAGTCAGGGTGACACCACATCACTGTCGTAGTGTCAGGGCGCCGAGTCACAGTCATGAGTCGGGGCGTTGCAGTGCCGCATAGCCATCGTAACGTTGCAGTGCCGCGTCGCTGTTGTAGCGTCACAGCGCCACATCGCTGTTGTAGCATAACATTGCAGCGCCGCATTGCTGTTGTAGTGTCGCAGCGCTGCATCGCTGTTGTAGTGTTGCAGCGCCACATCACTGTCGTAGTGTCACAGCGCTGCGTCGCAGTTGTAGCGTTGCAATGCCGCATCGCTGCCGTGGCGTTGCAGCGCTGTGTTGCTGTCATGGCGTTGCAGCGCCATCTCGCACTCATGGTGTTGTGGCAGCAGCTTGGTGTTGTGGAGTCGTGGCGGTGTTGCCATTGTAGTAATGTTGTGGCGTGGCTTGCATGCCATGTCAGTGTCATAGTGTTGCAGCAGGGCATGGCAGCTCTTGCACGCCATAAGAACTTGAAGGCACTTGCAAGCCAAAGGTGGTGATGGCAGCTACAGGCCTACGCGCGGCGAGGTGGTGGCAACGCCGAGAATGTGGTTGGAACCTAGAGAAAAGAAAAGAAAATGTAGTTAGTTGGTTAAGATGACAAAACAAAGACAAAACACTTAGCTTCTTGAGGGTTTCTTGGGCCAAAGCAACGCAGTCGACGAGCGTCAGATGACAATGGCGGTTTGTTGACACATTGCAGCAGTGTCCAGTCCGGCAACCTGGGTGCCCGGCGAAACCTGTGAACCCATGACACGGGTATGGGTTTTGTGAGGGTCACAGATTCCGTACCCGTACCTGTACCTGGCCCCAACCCTTGGCCCCAGCCCGAGGAAGTACCTTGGGAAGTACCGGTATAATACCGGTTTCTACTGGTTGAGATCAGTCCTGATTGCAACCAGTACTGACTGGTTTCAGACTGACCCAGTACCACATAAAACCGGTACAATGCAGTTCCAGTTCCAGTTCTGAAATATTTCAGTGATAATGGAACCAGTTCCAGTTCCAGTTTTCCTCATTTAAGGAGGAAAACTGGGACTGTACTGAACTTTAAAACACTATGATCAATAGGGTTCCCAAGCCCTGGGTCTAGGGTACTAAAGTAAACAAGAGTCATAGTGACTCTGCAATATAAATAGCCATGTTGTTACAGGTCACGTGCTCACACCAAGTCAGATGAGAAAATAAAAGTAGTCCGTATGTGAAGTCATGACAGGCAGTCAAAGGTGGCGATGTAGTTGTTGATGTCGTCGTCTGTCATGGTGAGTGACATCAATTGTTGATATGCGTTCTGTTCACTCATTGTGTCTGTCCACGTGTCTTTGAACACTGTCTCGAATTCTACCCATAGTTGTTCATCTGCCTCCATGAGTGGGTTTGCTGCTCGGGTGAGCGCCTTGTTGAGCGCTGCCTCGCGGCCATCCACCCAATCATCAACTGCTGCTCCGCATATGAGTGACAATGCCAACCCGACGCAGGCAGGGAGTCGTCATGATTTCATGCATGCGGTTGTTCTGTTTATATTGCCAAAATTCGCACAAATATTGTTTGCTTTTCCCCCTGTCACTGGTGAAGATGGTCAGGGCTATGCCCTTTAAACCCCAGTGAGAATCCCAATGTATTGACTTGAATGGAGCTGAATGAAAATGACTGGGATTGAAATGGCCACATGGAAAATGAATTGTATTGATTCTGTTGTAATTATATTGTGTAGAGATTTGGATTATTCAATAATATTCAATGTGAATGAATAATCTTGAATACAGCTGCAGCCTTCACTTGCATTGCTTGTTGCACCGCCCTCGTTGTTGTGAAACATTGCACGTGTGAAGCCATACTCAATCTCTGTGAGCAGCAACACATCTGAAATGAGCATCAAGTCGTTGTTCTCCTCTTGTCCCATGTATCTTTGGCTCCGACTCCCATCTCGACTCTATTGCGTTCTCCTGGCTGTGCATTGTGTTTCTGGCAACCTCCTGGCATTGTCCCTCTCCACATCTCAATCTACTCTGGATTGACCTGATGCTGATCTCACGTGACCCACAAGCTTACAAATGTGGGTGTTCAAGGTACTGCAAGACACTTTGCCCAGTCTCAAAGATGACATATTACGGCCATGTGAAGTATCAGAGACTCAATGACCATAGTTGAGCATATTGCTCATGTCGTGGCTCTCATTCTCATTGGATCTCTTACGTATCAGAATGCCAGAAGCTTCCACGTCATTCTCCAGTGGGCCGGTGGCTCTCATCAAGACCCTCAGCTTGCACTAGGGGGACTGAGCCACTCTCGCGTACTATGGCAAATGGGAAGCACGCTTGATTAGACTTGGATCATGGCACTCTGAGGGAGCAGCCTCGTCGTGAACTCTGCCTGGGTTATTGTCGTTGAGGTCATCTTTGTCAGTGTTACTATCTTTGGGGTTACTATTGTCAGCGTTGTTGTAGTCGTTGGCATTGGCATCATAGTTGCGTTGGTCGCTTCACCGTCGTCGCTGTCATCCTCATCATCATCCTCGTCGGGGTTGACATCGTTGTCGTTGGGGTCATTGTCGTCATCATGGCCGCTTCGCCATCATCATGGTCACCCCATCGAGGATGTTGTCCCCATTGTCGTTGCATTGTCATGGTAGCAGCTGCCTTCGTCGCTTCATCATGGACTCTTCTCGTTGCCATTGTTGCCTCACCATGACCATGACCACGGTCGTTGTCGCAGTTCGCACAGACTTCATCTTGCGTTAGTGGGGTGCCTCAGTGGTGGTGGTGGTGGCGGTGTAGTGGTGGTGATCAGGGTCATGCACTGCGGGTCGTGGAGGTGGTAAATGTGTTGGAATTAGGGTCATATGCGGCGTCGTGGAGGTAGTGAATTGGCAGCATCAGAACCATTACTGTCGGGATTGCACACGACTGCCACTGAGTCACCCTTGCGGTTGTTGAATGTAGTGAGATTGTCTGCATCATTCCACGACAGTGGGAAGAAGGCGCCTGGCATAGCTAGTCAGCTTCGGCGCCACATACTGGTGCAGTTGTGTTGATGAGGACTCGGAACAATACTGGTGACTCGGACTTGACAAAAAAAACAAGTTGCGCCGATTGTGGGAAGAGTTTCATCCGTGGGAAGCTTTTTCCCATCTCGTATCGTGTCGCGCCATCTGCGTTAAATCAGTTCCTCTGTCCCCTGGCCTTATCAAACACCTGTTCATACAACCAGGATGCCGCTGCTACTGACCTGCAAGCCCAGGGAGAAAAAATAAGATGAGTATTTGTTTAATGTAGCTACAATATACTGACCGTGACGGTAGGCCACACACTAGTGGAACATTGGGGTTGTACTGTTAACATGAGTGATCGTGGTGTGCCGCTCCATGATGCCATCTTGATGGTGTTAAACGGACCCTCGACGGATCTTCCGTACGAGGACCCACAGACAAACCAAGGCCGGTCTCACTACCAATTCATGTGACATAGCCCTTGACACCGCTTCTAGGATACCACTTCACCCTTCCAAATCACTCTGTTCCCTCACTGCCCTCCGAGCAACGTCACAGTTTGGGTCACCAGGGTCAACCTGTTTCCCCCAGAGCCTATGACCGGACATCTGCTCTCGATTCCTTTCATGCTGTCTGTATTAGCGACCCATCTGTCAGCCATGTGTACATCAACTCAATCCCTTGTTCCGCATCTCCATTGGCTCTCCCCCCCAACAACCATGGCCCTCACTCCCATGGAACCCATGACCCCACCCCCACCTGGGACATCCCAACCATTCCAGTCCAACCCTTGACTATCATGGCACATGCGACTCTACATTGTTTCCATCACGGCAAGGTAGCGTGCACTTGCCACACATGTTCACAAGACTCTGCTGGTGTTGCTATCCCATGAAGCCCCCTCTCCCCAAAATAGTGAGTATTGTTTGGTTTATGTTATGATGTGCTGACATTGAGAACACATTGGCATAACTGTCATAACATAACACCTGCCGTTACCATTGTCAGCAGAGTCGCCACCCTAGGTGGACCTCATGCCTGTTGTGCAGCAATGCACGCAGCTAACAGGAATGGTGTTCTCACCTTTGAGTAGGTTGAGAGACTATAGCGGTGGAGAGGGTGCACAAGTGAGTAAGAGAGTGAATGTCTATTTGCCTCCCTCCCCATGGGAGGATATTTATACTCTATGGTCCTACCCTGACCATATGCGTAAAAGTGATGAGTACAGGCATCCACAATATCGCGTTTTTACACACACCTGATGTAAACTACCACTTCGAGATAGCCATAGGGCTTCTCTGAGTCAGAGGGCGTATTGCGCCCGCTATAGTACGTATCCTGACTACCATAAGAGGAAACAATACTATTGTAGTGTCGTAACTGCTATAGATAAGGTCCTTACGTACTTATCACGTTCCAACACTCCCCCTTGCTTAGTGCAGCTAGTAAAGCGCATCCAAGCAATATAGTAGCAGCCTCACAAGCATTGGGAATGAGCATCGAGTGAGGGTTGCATAAGAGTCGATGAGAGAGGAGACACTGTCTCTAACACATCTCATCAGGTTGTGAATGCTATCATCAATGACATTTTCCAGCTTGGAGTGTCATTATTATGTCCCCCTCAAAGAGAAGATGTACGAACTCCCTTCTGGGAGTCCAATGAAGGGCTTAGAGTCAGATGTCTGCTACAAAGTGACATCATACCATGTCTGGAGAGAATAAGGTGATTCTGTGCTGTTCTATCAGGAGACAGACTGACCTGACCACTAGGTAGGGACAATCACAACAACGGCAACGAGTGCGCCCTGACGAAGCAACCCCGACAATGATAAAAACGGGGCAGCGGCGACCCAGCGGGAGGATGGCGGTGGTGGGGACAGCAGCACCAACATACCATATTTTATTTGTGCAATAATTCTTTCTTTTGTGTTTTGTGACAGTAATTAAAAATATACATTATTTATATGTTATTTTCCTCTAAGAATAAAAATAATATTAAAAATATTTTGTTACAGTGAATTTGATTGACTTCTATGACTTGTCCTAACCCAATTGTATCCAGATTGTATCTTCACAATAGCATCACAAATAAGTCACCATGGTCCCTATGATTTTCCATAGCCCACACATAGTGTAGTTATTTGCAGAGGTGGGCAGCCAGTTAGGTGAATGGTGTACGAGTGTGGAGGTCCTGAGGAGAGTGTATTGCTCCTCTCCCTGAGATATATTCTTAGATAATTGTTTAGCTACAGTAATATTATGATTATATAATATATGGGTCTAGCTTGGTTTGCCGGACCATGTCTGTTCCAGGCTGAATCCCAACACTCCCCCTCAAACAGAGGGTAGATCTCAGGTGAATAATATATTTTGGATGGCAGAAGGAACGTGATGGCTGCATTAAAAGACCCTCTGATAGAAGGAAAAAGCTACCATTGAATTGTGTTTTGGTTCCTTCTCTTCCTTCGCGCGAATTTGTCGCGCTTTTACATTTCTGTTTTCAGTGTGATTGCCCTTGGCTTGGGAAGCCTGCCAAAGCTTGCCTTTGGCTTTGGCTCAGGACTGTGTCCCATATAGTGTTGCCGTGGCTCAGCTCAAAATGGCTGAGCCAGCTGAGCTGAGCAATTTTCAGCCAAGCCAAGCTAAGATATTGGCTCGTGACCAAAACTGGCTTGGCTCGGCTCCGGAGCTAGCTGAGCCAGGCTGAGCCAGGCTTGAATAGGCATGACTAGATTAGGCAGGTCGAGGTGTCGGTTGAGCTGGGCTCGTGAGTTGGGCGAATAGGGAAAATATATTGCTTTTGGTATTCTGCCTGGCTCAGCCAGGAATGAGCTGGAAAACTGGGCAAGTCCTCTGACCTTTTCCACCTCTGTTGCCACATCCAAACCCTCTTCGTCAATTGTTACCACCTCCACATCATCCACAACTCCGTGTCCACAGGCCACGGACCCACTCCGATTGTGGTTGCACCAACTACCGGCATCGTGTTTGCGGCTGCTTCCTCTGCCATCCACCATTGCCTCCTTCGTGTCACCCTCCCCTCCTGCTCCTCTCGAGTCTCGATACTCCATCCCCGCTGCCGCCGTCGGTGCACAGACTTGCCTGCTGTCTGCACGTCGTCATTATGCTGTCAGCACTGTCAATGTGCCGACTGCTCGTTGTCTGTGCGCTACGGCAGTCTGTGTGCTCCTGCGCAGCTTGTCCTCCCTGACCTAGCCGCCATCTGTGCCACCTTCCACGCTACGGCCTCCTCCCCTCTGTGCTGTTGCCCCCTTGCTCTCCCTCAGGCTCTCACCCTCCCCCTTGCATTCTCTATCGCCACTCGTCTCTGTCCCCTCATCATCACCACCTCCGTCGCTCGCTGATTGCTGTCTACCCCCTCCCCCCTCGCTAACTCGCTGCCGTCTCGCAGCCTGCCTCTGACAACCCACCCCTGCTGCTGCCATCTCACTGCCTGCCGTCCTTGCCCGACTACCCCGCTGTCTGTTCCTGGTGGTGCCCGCCCTCTGCACCCATGGTGGGAGTGGTGTGTGGCTACACGACATCGGGTGTCGTGACATGGGAGTCACAGGGCGGCTTTTCGAGATCGTCCACTTGCGCGGGGGCGGCTTCCAGCTCGTGGTCAACTTTGATCCCCAGATTATCACGCTATTCAAGGACGTGTGCAACCTGCTCTGGCTTGGTTTCCAAGTGCCACATGCGATCATGAATATGGCCAAGGACAGCTTGATGGAGAGTCGGAGACAGTCAGGACATACGGACAAACCCTTGACCTCATGGAACATAACAAGGGGATCGAGTGGCTTGTGGCGGAGTATCGGAATGACGAAGGGAGCGTCTGATGGCGACTGTCAGAAAATTTGGGAGGGGGTTTATAATATATTATAATGACATAATGTGATATAGTGTCACCCAAACCTTACAAGTCATCTAAGGGATCGTGGATTTCTTATAAGCAACTTTATAATTCGCTTGTCATTCTCCTAAGCGACTTTATAAGTGACTTTATCATTCGCTTGTCATTCTTATAAGTGACTTTATAATTCGCTTGTCAGATTTGTCAGTTGCGTTATAAGTAATTATAAGGCCCCGGAATTTATTATAAAGAACACACGGTATTACCAGATCGATCAGATTATAAATCACGATATGATTATCTTTTTTCTTATTTTCCTTCTTATCTTCCTTATTGTTCTCTTACTCTATTATCTTCATCTTATATTCTAATCCCCTTTTATTAATCTCCTATCAAGCTACACACAATGATACACGTGGTCTAGGGTCCTGGCCGTTGTCCATTGTGGCAGCACCATAGTGCCATGCTAGTGTCGAGGTATCAGGGGCACTATTAGCAATGACGGCGAGGGTGACCGGAAACTTGTGGGAGAGTGCCGGTGCAGCCTGAGGGGACAGAGTCAGTATTGTAGCAAAGAGGAAACACATGCCCACTACTGCGCCAGCCGCTGCGAGCATCAGGAAGGCGACAAGGTGTGTGCCGTCGGAGAGCCCACCGGCGGCGAGTATGGGCGGTGCTCCGAAGGGTGGACACTATCTGAGGAACACATCGGTCTTGATGCTTGATGGCCTGCAATCCAATCCAGTGACGCTTTCGTCAATGCGCCGTACAAAATCCTAAACACGAACACGAATGTGAAATGTACCGGACTTGTGACAGGGCGGAAGTGACCGACCCACCTCACGACATGCGGGAAGCTGCATTCATCTACAACGTGGGTTGTGGGGTAGCCTCGAGCTAAAAGGGGAATCAACGTTGAAGGGAGGCACATGGATCGACGTGGCTCACCCACCAAGTTCAGCTTCACTCCAGTCAATGTGCGTGTCCCAAGAGATGGGGCAGTGGACAGCGTGGCTGCCAAAGCCATGCAATATTTGAGCTCGACCCCAACATAAAAACTTCGCGAGCTCTGAAGGGGGGCAAAGTGGGCCTCATCGCATCATATGTGCTGTGAGTCCAGCACAGGGAAGGCTACTCAGGTTTGAAGGAAAGCTTGGATAAGACGGCAGACAGCAGACGAGTTGACATTGATGGCAAGGCTAGAGAAGAGGAAGGGAGTGGTGAGTCCTCAATGGTGACAATGCAGACGAGGCGGTCAACCTCATCGAGCCCGTGCACGACATGACGATGATAGGTATGGCTGTAAGCCAAGTACGACGAACACAGGAATGAGAGAGCATTGACATACCATTGACATACAATGTCAGAAGAGCAGAAGGGCAAACACGACGGCTTGCGACCACCTGTGAACAACAGTGAGTGGAAACCTGGACCTCCGCTTGCACGTCGGCGATCGACGCCACGTGGGCTGAAGCCTTCTTGGTGACATTTAAATTGCGTTGACAGTGGAGACGACTTTTGTGCACCAGACCCCGTGGGTAATATTAATAGGTTGCGGTAGGTCATTGACATTGTGGCCCATGGATGCATGGGCAGGCAGCGGCGGTGGGACAGTCTAAGTCTAAGAATGAAAGTTGACCATAGTATTGGGGGGAGAGAAGGGGACAAGAGAGAAAGAGAACAGAACAGATGTGACGACGTCCCAACTTTCTGATCACGTGACTATTAATAATAGAACTAAACCATTGTCGTCAGAAGATTTGTCTAAGATATCAATTGTCGATTCAAAAATGTAAGGACGTAGGGAAGAACACAAATGTATCTATTAGTCAAACCCCTAATACTATCATTTCTTGGCTGCTTTCCTAGTCGACCTGCGAGTGGTTGACTTGTTATTTTTGTCAATGGGATGTGCTTGGGGACGTGCCACATTCTGTGGCTCGTCCGAGGGCTTGTCGGCCTCTGCAAATTCCTCGGGCTCAGGCTGCTCCATCTGGAAAGAGGACAGGGCAGGGGATGGGCTATGAGGGACTGCCGGTAATTGTGGGTCAGGTTGAATCACTGGAGATCCAGAGGGGGATTCGACACTGGCTTGGTCAAGACCACTGACTAGGCTTTCGAGCTCTTCGTCATAGCCGCCCGACGGACCAATTGATGACGATGACTCTGAAATATCCAGATCCTTCCTGAAGAGTTGCTTGTTGTACCAAGAAAGTAGGTCGTTGCGGTGTGCAGTAGGAAAGCTAAGGATGGCACATTTATGGCATTTAAAACACTGCCCCCATGAAATGCAACTTGGCCCCAGAGACTTCTCTGAAAAAGTCTGGTCCGGGCTGCACACATACGTGAGCTACACAAGAATTCGTTAGCAAATGAGGACACTGGGCACGATGCGATTCAGTTACTTACCACGGTGGCTGCCATCGCAATCATTCCCAGAGTGGCCCCCTCAATGTCCCAGAGTACTCCCTTTGTCGCGTGTTTCGCAACGGGCTCATCATCAATTGATGAGGGCCCATATAATTTGATCCTAAGGAACTAAAAAGCATGTCAGTGGATATACGGCTATGAAACCTGGGCCATCATACACACTTTTATAAGTGCCATAGACCGGTATGGGCGGTTACTGGTGGCATCATAATTGGGGTAAATGAGCCATGGAAAGGATGGATATGCTACGCCAGGTTGTCTTGGGTTTCCGAGGAGGTTTTTAAGCTCTGTGGAAGTCATGCGATCATTGACAGACTTCCTGGCGAACAGACACGGGCTCAAGTTAACACCGTCAAATAATTGCGATGCAAAGAGGTGTGCCGCATGCACTGTATCCGCCCGTTCCTGATTGAATTGCATGAAATACTACACCGCAGCAGGTCAATCAGATGTACCAAGAGAAAACTTGAAAACTTACAAGCTCCTTGAATGACTCGCATCGATCATCGTCTGCAAGTGCCAGCCGGAGATGTGGCTTAAGGTGACTGTACACTTCGGCAATGACAGCACGCGCTTCAGAGCCACCAGCAGGATCGTTGTAGCATGAAGGATTGAGTGGGTCAATGCCTTCAGGTAAAGGGATTCCGAGTGTGGTTTTGCTGACCCAGAGCTCACCAAATACAGAAAACATACCCCCAGCACGTGATATTTCCAGCGACTCCCCTGACAATGTTTTCTTCGCAGCTCTTGACGTTTTCGTGGACTTGTTCGCCGCTTCCAGTTCCTCATAGTCAATTCTCAACTCCTTCAACTGATTGCCGAGCATTTGCTGATGGATCTGGCTGGCCTTGAGCATCTAGAAATGAGTCAAATTAGTGCAAGAAATGATGCAAGACTAAACCCATAAGACTGACCTCTCGTAACTGCTGATTCGAAAGGTTGGATAGAAGCGTCAGCGCTGTAGACTGCGATGGCGCCAAGTTGGCAATGTCCCCTGGGTCTGAACCGTAGGGACCAGATGGACGTGAAGAGGACGAATCATACCCATTGGAAGCCATGTAGAGAGGGGGACGCAGTGGATTAGCTATGCGACGATGTCTAAGAAACTTCTCCCTACCTTATAAGCTTTATAACTGACCCTCAATCTCCGAATAAAACATTCAAGCTGAGCCCACATACAAAGCCGCCTGGTATCTTGGTGTATTAAACGGTGATTTGGGTGCAGCACATGGGTATTAGACATTATTGCGAGGTCATCGGCCACATGGTTACTGTGTCGTTGGTACTTGTGCACAACCTCATCGGAGACCTAGGTGGTAGTGATATGGGAAGGCTCCTCAGGCTGTCAGTGAGCGTCACTGGGGTTGACAAAGGTTCCGTCCTCAGCTGATGTAGTGTCGCTTCCCAAGACTAATGAAGAGAACCTATTAGTGGTCCAGGTAGCCACGTAAAAACCCCCGATCGTTGGGTTTGCGCCGTTGGATAAAGTCCCTGAACTCATCCTGGTGCCCAATACTACAATGGGCCAATTAAACACGGCAGGTGCTGGATCAGCGCTCAGCGTCGAAGTGATGGTGAGACAATATTGGCTGGTGTTATTTGACGTAATAATCTTTGTTGATCTCCCACGCTTACTGTAGATTTAATAATTGTATTCACCCTCCCATTCACTGACACCGCCCACCATTCCTTTACTCTCTTGTACTAATGCCAAAAGCGAGTCAATCCCCAAGCAAGACAAAGAAATGTCAATCATGTCGCACCTCATTTCGCCCCCAGAATCTTACAGCCCACATCAAGAAATGTGAGAGAGATCAAAGGGAACGCCAGGGGGAAATAAAGTACGCGAAGACCCGGGAGAGGAGACTTCGCGCACTAGAGGCAAGTTACGATGGTACATGATTGACGCATGACACTATCATATTTGGTGTACTGACCGATTCAGATGTTTCAGCCCTGGGTGTCGCCATTCCAGATGAACACCTAACCTATGACTTGACTGCTGCCAACCCGATGGATTTTGATGCGGGCTCGGAAATGCCAGGTACGTAGTACTTCAATCTTCCTCCCTATTAGTGGTTGATGTGATTACCCACCCAGCACGTGAACCGACGCCCCCTTCTGTCACAGAAATGACTGGCCCTTCTGATGACTCGAAAACCCTCGATTTTGCAATCGAATACCATCCAAATAGTGGACGAGCGCCAAAACCTCCTGGTGAGGACAGCTGCAAACGCAAACGTCCCAGTCCCCCTAAGGCCGAGCCATGGCGTCCGTTCTTTAAAACATGCGAGGACTTCCTGTTCTCGGAGGTTCTCATGGAGGTCGGGATGAACAAGGATCTCACTGAGCGTCTCATTAAAGTTGTCAGACTGTGTATCGAGGGCAAGGGTTCGCTTACATTCTCAAATTACTCGGACATTCGGGCTGTGTGGGAGCGCGCATCGCGTCAACTGACCACTGTAAGCCCAGGAATTCTACTGAAGCTCAGTCGCTAATCTTTTTAAGGTCTAGTTTAATTTCCACAATATTTCAGTCCCTTACGATGGTGCGGTTCGGACGTTTCAGATACCTCATCATCCACTATGGGACTGGGCAGTCGACCTCATCTTGGACTCGCAATTGGCCAAATATTTTGAATGGGATGCGCGGAAGGTTTTCAAGCATGACGGGAAGAATATCTCTCGTGTGTATGATGAGCCTTGGACTGCAGACACGTTCTGGAACTTTCAAGTACGCATATTAATACTCCTTGTATCACTCGAGTCCACGTGTACCTTTTGTTGTTGAACAAATTATTATTGTAGTCCAGGATTCCCAAGGGTGCGCGTCTGTTATGCTTCATCCTTTATGTGGATAAGTCGAAGTTGTCAAGCTTCGGCTCAGAAAAGGCCTACCCAGTGATCGCTTGCTGTGCGAATCTACCAACTGAGATTTGGAATTCCAATAGCGGCGTTGGTGGTGGGCGCATTGTCGGATGGTTGCCAGATGTAAGTTTTCTGGCTAATAAATATCTGATGTTACTGTTGCACTGTATTAACACTCATTATAGATCCCGGAAACTGCAGCGGACTCTGGGAAGCCCGAATTCGTCAACTTCAAACACGATGTCTGGCATCGCGCATTTCACTGCGTCATCAACTCCATTATCGACAAATTGAAGGCGGGCTGCTGGCTTCAGTGCGCCGATGGCACCGAACAACATTTTTTCCCTGGCGTCATCATATTATCCGCCGACTATGAAGAACAGTAATAAGTATTTTATTCTCTATCTCCGCCTGAACTGACTGACCCCGATGTATTAGGTGCGTTATGTCTCTAATCCGGGGTGTTCATGGAAAAATGCCCTGGCCAATTTGTTTCGTCCCCGACGACCAGCTCGTTGATGTTTCAAAAACTTGGCCGCCGAGGACAATGGAACGGATGCAGCAACTTATTGAAGAAGGGAAAACCCTCAACAGGAGTGTCAATCGCAAGCACCATTTCTCTAAATATGGGATTCGTGTTGTCGATGTGAGTCTTATGATTATCTTTAAATTGTCCATTAATTATCTGTAACGGTCTAGAATGTGTTCTGGCGTGTCGATAATTCCGACCCATATCGCACGTTATCCTTTGATAGGCTTCATTCGAACAATAATGGTGTATTTGGGCATCATTTATGGAAGAGGTTCAAGGGTTTATTTGGGGATACTCAGGAAGGGCGCGCTGCTGCAACAAAATTCGAACTACAGTAATATACTATTTCCCATCTCATCCAAGTCAATGTGAGAGCTAATTTTCACTCTATCCCTCAGGTTCAGTCAAGCGCCCCGCTGGCATGATCTACATCACTTTTCTCAAGTGACGAAGGTGGATTTCACGGACGGTGGGAAGAACGAGGATATATCCAAGGTGCGTCAATTATATGTGGCTTCATCTCATCGACTGACAGACTCAGGTTCTGGTCTTTGCTACACACAATCTTTTTTCACCAGAAAAAAATGAAGAATGGTGGAAGTTACTACTCTGCCTGCGAAGTTTTTCCATCTTGGATTCACTTCTATCTTTGGGGGTATACACAGAGGAGACGATTTTGGCTGGGCGGAGTGAGCTAAAGAAGTTCGGGACCCTCATAGAGGTACTCGATCTCTTTTGATGACCCAGTGTCAATGGTACTGATCTATTTAACAGGAGTACACCGAATTATGTTGAAATTTGGCGGAGGATCCGCGAAATAAAACCACAGCCAAAAACTGGAACTTCCCCAAAATGCATGCCTTAGTTCACAGCTTCGACGATATCGAAGTGAAAGGTGCCTCACGCAACTACAATACGAAGCCAAACGAGAAGATGCACGGCTTCCTCAGGAAGCTGTACTTAAAACGGACCAATTTCAAGAATGTTGCATCTCAGGTTCGTCGCATACCTTATCTTTATCTATTCAATCTCTGACAATCTCTCAAACATAGATCTTAAAACACGAACACATTGTGCTTGTTGGGGAGCTGATTCAGGGACAAATCAACGAACTCGATGCGGCTATACGTGAGCAGGCGACGAATGACGATTCAGATGACATTGGAGGTGACGCTTTGGGGAGCACTCAGGGGCAACATATTGGTTCCTCCCTAGAACCCCCAGTACAAGGTGGCTCATCATGTCAAGGGAGAAGGTCGATGTTCGATGCCGGGGCTGTTATTTTGTGATCGCAACAGGCTCCTGTCACATTTGAGGCTCTTGAGGTCCGACGGGCTCAGGATAGGCCTTTCAGGAACTTCCGTGCGAGGCTCGCAGCGTGGTTGACTGACACAATGCCTTTGTATCACTTCAGTTTCGCACCAGACTGTACACGCGTTGAATTTCAGGTTGATGACAAGGTGAGTTTCACATCTGATCTGGTATCTTGGCTCATAGCCTTTTAAGATCACGGAATACAGATCTATGAGGGTGTGGTATGAATCGATGGTCGACTGGCAACAATATATGGACTACGTATATTGTACTCCACTTTTCCACCGCCAAGAGAGACGCGATTTCGTGATTCTCAAGACAACAAATGGGTTCATTTTTGCGGAGCTTCTGTTTATATTCACCACCTCAGTCGCAGAGCATCAATTCCCTATTTGCCTGGTGCGCCCCTTTGACGCCGCAATCCAACCACGGTCCAAGGATATCAATTTGAGGCTTCGTCGTCTCCGCCCCAAGTCATCAACAGAGTTTTTTTTTGCGCAATCAATTGTGTGTGGTGCGCCACTCATTCCAACCTTCAATAATATGTCTGGCAACCACTTTGTGATGGATATTGTTGACCACAACGGTGACCTATTCGTTCATTGCAACGAAATATTTGGACGGCAATGTATTCGCAATTATATTCCATCTGATCCTATTTGGCTTATTTCCCTCTTAGGACTACTATGTCGGGGACTAGTGTGCAAGGTAAGACTCATTTATTTGTTTGGTATTCCATTGGCTAATGCTTTTGTCATGGCAGGCTTTCTTTGTTCAGTTGTTTATTTGTTCAAACCGAAATTACTACACTTTCCTTGACAGTAATGAAGAATACATCTAAGTAGTCATCGTCGTCAATGAAAACTCGTGCAGAACAACAACCGAGTTCACAATCGTGCTCTTGAAGCACGCCGCAGCGAACATGAGACCAGCCGCCACCAGAGATTTCTCCGACGGTAAGCAGAAGCCCAAGATACGCCATCTCTGCAAGAACGTGCAGAAGGCCATATATTACCACCTCACATCTGCTAGCATTCGTCAGAATTGGGGGCCCATGCTGAGTCCCGCCGGTACCCCACATGCTCCGCCGTCTCACAGGGTATCTGGCGGCACCTCCTTGGCCTCCGCGATGCTCGCAGCGGGGTTTCCGAGCCTGTCCTCGAGGCCAGCAGACGAGGCACACTGCCGAAGTCACCAAATTAAACATGGCAAACGTGGGTCTCAGCCAGTCGTGCACGGAACTGGAACACGAGCTAGCCCAATCCCGCAAAGAGCTACATCTTGCCATGGAACAACATGATCGACTCCGCGCAGACACTGACGCGATCAAGGACAGATCGCTCGGCTTCAAACTGATCGCACGGAGGAACTTGAATCCCTGCGAGGCAAGTTGCAGCAAGTCACCATAGACCTTCAAGAGGTTCGAGAAGTGCATGCACTGACGGAGAAAGCTTCATTAGATCTATCTGCAGCTAACGCTGAACTTGAGGGCCGCCTCAATACCAACGTGATGCAGACAGCGTATTAATTGCAGATCTTCAGAGCCGCGAAGAAGGTCGCAGAAAGCAGGTGCTTAGTATTCAAAGTCGCCTCGATAATGCCATGGAAGAATTGCAGCAGACAACGCACGAGAAGGATGGCCACCGCCTCCACCTCTAAACAAAGACCATCTCTTGGACAACCCTTCGCGAGCACGCACGCAGCACACCGAAGCCCTCAATGTGTAGTCGAGCTCGCACGCACGCAGTTTCCGCAGGAACTGATCGAACGTCACTGCATGCCAACGAGAACCCATCCGAGCCAGGCGCGAAAGCGGAGCACCTCACGAGGAGTCAGACAGCATAAAGACAGACCCAAAGTGCATGTATTCTGTCCAACTACGAACAATTCAACTCCACTACACTATTGCCAAGGGCTGTTGCCCCCCATTCCTGCTGCCCGCGAATGCGTATGCAGATCTGACAGGCACAGGGGTCGTCAGATCAATCGAGGGAGCATCAGCCTGGGACAGCACGCCAGCGCAGAAGGCTCACCTATTGTTGCGCTCATTGTTGCGCTCGGGTGTGGATGCAGAACGAACATCCGCACGGAGAATCGTCTTGGGGCAGGTCGGCTTCTTGAATAGGCGTGGGGGGCAGCAGCGAGAGTGCCGCAGGAGGGACAGAATCAGGGTCCACTTAGTGCAAGCGGGGTCAATCAATCCACCTTCCCTGCAGATTCAGAGTATGAGTACTCACTGACGTTCAACACGATCCATCGACACTTTCGCAGGATGTCCGGGAGCTGTTCTTGTTTGCGTTTATTTTGGTTCATGATCACTGGAGTGATGGAGGAAAACTGACGACGGTTGGTGCTCGAGTCGGGAAACCGCGTCGCACAGCGCCATATCAAACTTCGCTTACACATAACGTCGACACTTTCATCGATTTCCTTAGCTCTCGTCAGAAATGTATATTAACATTGCCGTACACAGCAATTCAGAGCATAGCAGGCCCGAAGAACTAAAGTCCCGCCTGCCGCCTCCACCGCCCCTGTTCACCCTGTCGCTCGCAAAAGAATGGCTTGACGTTGCCTTGCTCATCATTCTCGTTCTCACCGCCGTGCCAATGACTGCAGTTGGCGTCAAGTCTGTCCAAGCGATGAGCCACCCGATCTTCGGGGACTTCATGGGGGCGACATACCTTTACTCTGTGGGTGAGTCGTCCGTCGTCCCGACCTGCCACTCACAAGACCCCACCAAGCCAATGGGGAACCGTCAGCGCAGTCTCAGTGGCAAGCCTCCCATTCCCTTCCCTTCCCTTCCCTTCCCTTCCCTTCCCTTCCCTTCCCTTCCCTTCCCTTCCCTTCCCTTCCCTTCCTCTCCTTCCATCATAGCTCATGCGGATATGCGCACGAACGGACGACCTTACAGCGCCAGCTCCGAGTCCTACCTTTTCCCACCTCCACCATTGTGGGGACCCTAGCGCTGGTGTATGCACTGCGTTGGACCCACATGTTTTTGGACCTGCACTGGTGCATGCTCGTGTTCGATTTTGCCTTGCAGCTTGGGCGACTGTTTATTAAATTGTCCCCAATGGACACGCCCCCGTCGACAGCGCAGGCCCGGATGTCGGTCTATCATTAGGTCTGAGGTGTGAGTCGAGAGGGGTACTTGCAGTCGCCCAACAGCAAATTCGAGGAGCCTTCTGGTAATTATAATTTAATTATAATGTACCTTCTCAATAGTGTGACTTTATTATAATACGTTGTCTTCCCTTATGATTAGCTTTTAATTGTTGGTAAATAATTACAAGGAAGCTCTTCTAATGTGCTTTTAAGGCATTAATAATGCTAATTATAAGCCAATCATAAGCCAGTTCAATTATAAGGTGCTCCGGGATTTTGCGACAACAGAAGCCACATTCGCTGCAATCCGCGTGCGAATGCGACTGCGACAGTGTTTCGCTTGCCCGAGGGCTTCGGATAAATATACCTTATGTTCTGATGAATGCAAACCAGAGCTCTTCACAGAAAATGAATTGTATTAGTCTAGACTACAAAGTAAAACAACATATATCTGATGCCCGGGTACAAACCCCATTGAAACCCCATCAGCGTCATCGACTCATCGTCTTCAGGGCCCGGTGTTGCGTCAGTGTGGCCTTGGGGGCTTGGGTGTTGCTGGTGTCTTCATCTTGAGGGCTGGGGTGATGGCGTCGTCAAGGCCCAGGGTTGGTTCCACCGCTCGCCTTGGCGGTCAGGGGACATGGCCCAGCGATGTCATTGTCATCGACTTGAGGGCCCAGTTGGTGCCATTGTCGTCACCTTGCCTTCAGGGCTGGTGCACCATCGCCTTGGCGGTTCAGGTAGATGTCATCGCTGACTTAGGGGTGGCGTCATTGTTGTCACCACAAAGCCCTGAGGCTGGTGCTGCAGCCACTGCTGTTGGACAGGGTGACGTTGTCGCCGACTCCAGAGTGGCGTCGTTGTCGTCGCCATGCGCTGGTCCTCAAGGTCAAAGATGAGATTAGCGTCCTTAGTGTTCGGAAGTTCGGTACATAAAACCGAAAAAAAACCGGAACTGTATCGGGAAAAACCGACCAAAACCGGAACTGCCGGTTCCGGTTTTGCGAAATTGTCCATGACCCCGGTTCCCGGTTTTGGACATTCTGGGCATCGAACAAAACTGCATAAAACCGGTTCAGACAGGTCTGTACCGGTTTCGCGTCCGAGTCATACCCATTACAGTAAAGGTTTTAGATGTATACATCTACAGTACATCTACTCGAATACATTGTCCTATCTGTAATCTACAAGCCTGCTCGTCATTGCCCCCCCGCCGTCTGTCACGTCGTTACCGTCGTCGTCGTCGTCGGTGCCGTCGTCGCCGCTGTCGTCGTCGGTGCCATCGTCTTTGCTGTTGTCGTCGGTGCTGTCGTCGCCGCTGTTGTCGTCGGTGCCGTCGTCGTTGCCGTCGTCGCGGCCTGTGGGTGCCGCCGCCGTTGCGTCTGGGACTTGCGTTGCGATGATACTGGCGGTTGGTCGTTCGGCTGGGAAGGGCTGTCGTCTGCGTAAGTGGCAGGCGGGGTTTGCCGATTCATTCCCAGGCCGGGTGATGCCGGTTTGTTCTCTTCGTGCACTCGCCTTGCTTAGTCAGTTTCTCTATTGTGCTTCAAGTCCCCCGATGCGCAGCCCCGAGCTGCATGCGCTATCAACCCCCACCGCCGCCCTGCCATCGACAACAGCAAGACGGTGTCAACGACAACCATGAAGACGACAACGATAGCGACGACAACGACAACGACAAGGCGACACGACGGATTGGACGGCCACCAACCCCCGCCGCCGCCGCCACCGCCTTGCCATCGACAATGGCAAGACGATGTCAACAACAGCAACAACCCCGACGACACCGACGACACCGACGACATCGACGAGACAACGACAACGGGACACGAAAACGACTGGACACAACGACTCGGACGCGACGGCGGCTCGGACGCGACGGCGAGCCCTGCGACGGGCATTCTGACCAGTAGTATTGTAGTAGTAGCTAGTTGTAATACCTCATGTACAGGTGTAGTAGTGTATAAGGTCAAAATAAAAGTTGTGGTGTACCTTGGGAAGTACCGGTATAGTACCGGTTTCTACTGGTTGAGATCAGTCCTGATTGCAACCAGTACTGACTGGTTTCGGACTGACCCAGTACCACATAAAACCGGTACAATGCAGTTCCAGTTCCAGTTCTGAGATACTTCAGTGAAAATGGAACCAGTTCCAGTTCCAGTTTTCCTCATTTAAGGAGGAAAACTGGGACTGTACTGAACTTTAAAACACTAAGCGTCCTCGCCATACTTGCCTGCGAGGATGTCCTTCCACTCAAAGACGGGCATGTTGAGCTGTGCGCCACCATACAGCACGAAGCACTCCTTGATGATGCACTCGACATAGTCGCGGCAGAAAATCTCGCCAGCGCCATAATTGTGCATGCCCTGTGGGAGTGAGTGAGTAGCAACCCTGCCAGCTAGGTGCAGGCGTACTTTGGGCATTTTGAGCAGAAAATGCTCCCTTTTCTTGCGTCCTTCCTGCCCAGCTTGAGCGCTGCAAGCTCCCTCTTTATTTCTCCCAGTCACCTGCATGATTCCTCGAGCATGCCAAGGTCCGAGTTGTCTATTCGAAGCCTGTTGAACAGCTCGGTTTGCTGTGTGAGCTCAGTGTTGAGCGTGTCTGGTGTGGATGTCATCGTACAAAAACGACCCGATGCTCACACCTATGCACGGCAGGCCCACGCCTTTCTTGCTGTTGCTCGATGCCGCAGCTGTGAACATGCCCACAAGATTGTCATACCGCCCGCCTGTGGTGATCAAGCCCACGCCGACTTGTGACTCGTCGATCTCCTTGTCCTCGTCTGTGCCGCTCTTTTTGCTCTTCTTTTTTGGCACCGCTGGTGCAGGATCAGGTTTCTCTGTGGCTTTGAGGCCTTGACAATGGCCTCGTAGATGAGGCCGTGTGCTAGCGACAGGTCAAACAAAATCTACGGAGTCGGTTTAGCCTATTGATGGAGTTGCATATGCCCCAGAGTTGGGCTGACCTTGTCTGCGATTTTGTACGCATCGAGGAAGGTGAACAGGGTCCCAATCTGCGAGTGGGAAAGGTAGACACAAGTCACGTGGTACAGCAAAACATCATATGGAAAAGAAAAAATGGCGTACCTTGACTGTGAACTCCCCCAACTTCAAGTCGTGTGAGGATTTTACATAGCAGACTGAGCAGACTGAGCAGCTCCGCATTGGGGATCATTGTGTCCCACTGCTGTTGGGGCTTCTGGTGGCGTCGTCGTCATCACCTTGACACCCCGGGGCTGGCGCCATCACCGCTGCCACCTTGAGGGCTCGGGAGCTTGGAGCGACGTCATCGCCAACTCTGGGGTGTTGTTGTCACCTTGAGGGCCTGGGGCTGGTTGCACCACCGCCACCATTTGGTGTTCCGTCGTCATTTTCAATGTGAGGGTCCGGGGGGAGACATCATCATCGCTGCTGCCACCTTGAGGGCTCGGGAGCTCGGAGCGATGTCGTCGCCAACTCCAGGGTGTTGTTGTCGCCTTGAGGGCACGGGGCTGGTTGCACCGCCGCCACCGTCGGGTGTCCTGTTGTCGTCTTCAATGTGAGGGTCCGGGGGGATACATTGTCATCGTCACTGCCATCTTGGGGAGCAGACGAACGGGAACCAGAGGAAAGAAACGTACCTGGGCTTCCTGGATAAGCCACGCGTCCTCCTCTCGAGGAATCTGACAGAGGTTCTCGACCTCGGGGCTCGTTACGGCGGTCTCATCGCGGCTGTAAGGAGCTGGACTTGTTGCCTGTGAGGGTGCGCTCAGCGGCGTGCAAGTGGGTCAGTAAGTGGCCAGACAGAGGGGATCACCTCTTACCATAGGGCCAGGGGAAAGGAGGGGTGTGTCGTAGTTGTGTTGTCGTGGACTTGTGGTTCGTGTGGCGGGTTGTGCATCTCAGTGAGTGAAGCGTGAATTTTGTAGCCACCAGCCACCACACGCACGCTGTGCATTCCCACGCTCTCATCTCTGCATCTCTGCTGCATCTGCTGCGTTCTCATCTCTCCTCATCTCTGCCCGATCACAATTGATCTGCTTCATCTACTTCTCAAATCATTCTTGTATTACTCTTGGCTTCACCTACTATGGCTGGATCTAGGAAGAGGGCCCCTTCAACACCCAAAAAGACTCCAAAAAGGCAAAAGACCACTAGGAAGACTCAGACCAAACAGCTTCCTGGTGGTGCTCTGGAGATGTCTTTTCAGCTTGATGGTATGTACCCATTTTTTAATGGTGTGTCCACACATTCACACTGGTTAGTTCCATCCACAGTTGCTCAGGCATCAACTGCCAGCCAGCATGTGCACTTTGATCTAGGCACCACTTCTGTGGCTTCAGGTGGCCCCCCTGGGCCCTCACAACAGAATTTGGAGGGAGAGGACCCCTTTGCAGGTTCTTCACCTGCCCAGGCCTCCAATAAAGTGAGTACTTATTTTATTACTTTATATATATATATATATTAATGAAATTAATATAGGGAGGCCTTACTAGCTCACCTCAGCCTGAGAATCTTAACCTTGGAAATGTGTCAGAGGGGTCTCAGGAGGGTGGTGCTAGTTCTAATGACCATCAGGAAGGCAGCCCTGACCCTCCAACTCCATCCCGTCACCCAAGGAGGGCTCAAAAAGCTGGTTCTAGGCTGACTAGCATGGGTGATGATACTCTGAGATTTTTTCAAACAGTGCAAGTTCTGCTTGTGAGTGTTTATTTTATTTTAAATTTTTTTCTAAAAATTTTATAGGGTACTTCATCAGGAAGACACCTCTATCAAAGTACACTCATATCACTCCACTATTGCAACAGGTCCACTGCAATCTCATCTGCTCAATCACCATGCAGAAGAGTGGGTTGCAGAGTGTCAAAGGCTCAAAATTGAGTTGAGAGGTAAAGAGGGGGAAGAAGCTGTTGCAAGAGTTACTGGAGTTCCTGTGGAGCGCCAAGCTGAGCGCCGCACTCCCTTCACTCAAGACAACTTTTTAGATGGCCTTGTGCAATTTATTGTTGCCACAGATCAGGTTTTTTTTTTTTCTTCTTTTTCCTTATTTAATTTTTTTTAAAAGGCTATCATGATTGTGGAGAGACCAGAGTTCCGCTGCCTCTGTCTCCTACTCCGCCCTGAGCTGCGTGATGCAGACATCCCTCACAGGACCACTATGCAGAAGCGCATTGTGGATAACTGTACAGAGACACTTTACAATTTGTCTCAGCACATTCAGGTAATGTTAAATTATTATATCTTAGTGCTTGAGGGCTAACTTGTATTTAGAAAAGCTGCCTTGGGAGGGTCTCTTTTACCACAGACATGTGGTCTGACCCTGACCTCAAGCCATACATGGCTGTTACTGCTCACTGGCTGGAGAAGGCCCAGACTCAAGATGGCCAGCAAAAGCTAACCCTTAGAGCTGATCTTATTGGATTTCTCTATCTTC
Source organism: Lactarius pseudohatsudake (assembly GCA_021525015.1). Taxonomy (NCBI): domain Eukaryota; kingdom Fungi; phylum Basidiomycota; class Agaricomycetes; order Russulales; family Russulaceae; genus Lactarius; species Lactarius pseudohatsudake. The sequence continues at coordinate 18,795 of JAKELH010000117.1, read as the reverse complement.
CTGGGTCTCACACTGGAGAGAGGTTATCTGAGATCTTTTATTTTATTATTACTAGGATGAGGCTTGAAAAAAAGGTAATGTCCATTTTATCTCATAAAATAAATTCAGCTAATTTCTCTTTTAAAACAGATTGGTTGGATAACAACAGATAATGCATCCAACAATGGCTCTATGATGGAGGCATTAGAAACTCATTTGAAGAAGCATTATCCTAATACTGGGTTTTCTGCAGAGCAGCATTACATTAGGTGAGTGTCAAATTATTTAATGTATTTTTTGTTGACACTTCTTAGATGCTTTGCCCTTATTGTAAATCTTGCATGCAAGGAAATGCTAGAGGGAGCAGTTGAATTGGGCTTTGACCAAGTTAAAAAGCTTCAGCAAATTATTGTTTATGTGAGTTTTTTCCTTTTTTTCTGTTTTTTTTCGAGTTTTTTTCATGTTTTTTTTTTCGAGTTTTTCATGTTTTTTTTCGAGTTTTTATCTTTTTCTTTTTCTTTTTCCGAGTTTTTCCGAGTTTTTCTTCTTTTTTTTCTAACTTATTTATAATACATCCGCAATTCATCATGAAGGCGTCATACATTCTCTACAATTGCAAAGGAGTCAAATGTACCTCCTTTGCAGTTAATTTCTGATGTGCAGACAAGCTGGTCCTCTGCTTATTTGATGATCAAGAGGGCTTTTGTTTTAAAAGAGGTATATTTAAAGTATTTAATAAATTCTAATGCTAACTTGAGTTAGGCAATTGATAGGTTTATGGAGGATCAGGCATGGACCCATTAGATAAGGATGATTGGGAGGTCCTTGGAGCACTTCAGAGAATTCTTCAGGTATGCAAATATTTTCTCTCTCTGGTTGTGTATTAATTTATTTATTAGGTCCCCTTCTGGTATCAGCAAATACTCTCTTATGAGAAGACGCCAACACTTTGTAACACAGTTGCTGCATTTGAGGGCTTTATAAAGTCTCTGAATGCCTTGGCTGTTGACTTGGATTCTGAGGGACTGGATTTTGGTCCTATTATTAGAAAAGGTGCAGACAAGATAGAATCCTATTCTACTCTGGCCTTTGAGACTCCAGCATATCTGCATTCAATGGGTGAGTGGCTATTTTAATATGCTGCATAATTTCTCATGCCATGTGGACAGTTCTTAACCCTGTGTTAAAGCTTGAGTTTCTCAAGAAAGAGTACCCAACAAATGTTGCTGAGAATGTAAAGTGTCGCCTCCTTGAAGCAGTGAGTGTAGGGTGTGACAGGGGTAACCCCTGGGTTTTTTTTGCTGTACCTGTACCCGTACCTGTGAACATACCCGTACAGGTAGGGGTATGAAAACATACACGGGTTTCCACGGGTTTCCAGGGGTAAGGGGTATGGAAAAACCCCTAAGGGTATGGGTTTTTGTATAAAATCAATATAAAATCAATATATTTGGGTGAAAGTTATTTTGAAAAATGTTAATAATCATTACATTGACTATTTATTCCTTATCTGAAGCCATTATGGCCTTGGATAACATCAAAATCCGAGTATAATTGATAAAAATCATGTAAACATCCAGAAAAATCTGGAAATATACCCAAAAAATACCCAAAATGTTTATGTAATGCTTATGTAAGCATAACCGTAAACCCGTGGCTACGGGTATGGGTTTCCCACGGGTATAAAAACCCGTACCCATACCCATACCCATACATACCCATGACCAAAAACCCACAGTGTTACCCATACCCGTGTCACACCTTAAGTGAGTGCTTCTAATTTATGATGCCACTCTAAAACTAAAATCTTAAGTAGCTCAGCCCATTACACACACCATCTAGAGCCCCTACTAGATCAGCTGTACCCCCTCCACCTTCTGAAACATTTGGCATGCAAGCCACTTTGGCAAGCCTTGGTATTGGCTCAATGCCTACCTACAGATCACAGGGAGATACCTTAGAAGATGAACTTGATGACTATCTAGCAGCCCCAGTCAAATATCCCAATATTCTTGAGTTCTGGGAGGTGTGTAGAATGAACCATTTTGTTAGGGAGTACTGACAGTAGTTGGAATGGCAGGAACACCAGAAAAAGTGGCCAACACTCTTCAAGCTTGCCATGGACTTACTCCCTATTCAAGCCACTTCAGTACCATGTGAGCATGTCTTCTCAGCAAGCAAGGAGACAGCTAGAGCCAGGAGGAACCGCCTTACACCAGACAACATGGAAGCCTTACAGATACTCAAGTTTGAGGCAAAGCATAAAAGGGATCTCAGTTTCACTGAAGGGCTTGGAGAGAAAGAAGAAACAGCAGAGCTGGAGGCAGTGGAGGCAGTCAAACCAGTTGAGGACCTGAGGGCTTATCTTAAGGGCATCAATGAACAGTATGAATAAGGATCTATTTGCGACAAGGCTATATACATGTACTTGTACCTAGGAATGAACTACATACAAATAGGAGACCCTGTGCGACTCACCCAGGGTGGCCAGAGAGGGAAAAGGGGGAGGGGAAGAGAAAGGGGGATGAGGAGGGGTGAAGTGAGGGGGTGCAAGGGGGTGCGACAGCAGTCCGAGAGGGCATGAGGTGGTGTGATGGCAGCCCGAGGTGGCGCGATGCAGTCCAAGGCGGCACAATGGCAGCCCAAGGCATCCCGAAGCAGCATGATGGCAGCCTGAGGCATCCCAAGGCGGTGCGATAGCAACCTGATGCGGTGCAATGGCAACCCAAGGCGGTGCAATGGCAGCCCAAGGCAGCGTGATGGTGTGTGATAGCAGTCCGAGGGGGGTCAGAGGGGTGAGACAGCAATGTGAGGGGGGTCAGAGGGGTTCAGAGTATGTGTGAGACATGCAAGGCAGCAAAGGAGAGGGAGAGGGGCACAGAACGCAGAGCGCAGGTGGATGGGGCAGCGAGGGTGAAGGTGGTGGTGTGGCGAAGGGTGTGACACAGGGGAAGGGACAGGACACAGGCAGTGGTGGTGACACAGAGAGGGGCGATGGCGCAGGCAGGATGAGGGCAGCGGCAACGAGGGTGATGGCAACAGTGATGACGATGATGACGACAACACAGACAGCGGCAGCGAAGGCACATACAACAGGAACGAGGGGGCAGAGCAGCGGCGGTGGGCAGAGAAGCGGTGAGGCAGAGAGCGGCAGACGCAGGCAGTGGCAGCGGCGAGGGTGCAGATGGTGACAACAACGACGTAGACGGTGACAGCGAGGGTGCAGACAATGATGACGATGACGCAGACGGCGGCAGCGAAGGCGCATATGACAGGAACGAGGGTGCAGGCGGAAGTGGCAAAGATCCAGAGAGGGTGGCAAGGGCAGTTACAAGGACGCAGCAAGGGCAGAGGGCGGCGAAGGATGCAGAGTGGGTGCAGAGAGCGGTGGCAACACAGGCGGCAACGCAGATGGCGGTGGAGAGGATAGGGGTGGCGGTGGCGGCAAGGATCTGCAGGGTCTGGCACAAGTGAGAGGGACAGGTGGGAGGGAGGGAAGCAGCAACAGTCGGACAGCCGGCCAAGGAAAGGTACGTTCAAACCTCAAACTTCAAACTTTGAACCAAGAATAATGAACATGAGGTAATGACCCTGCGAGCAGCGAGCGCAGCACGAGCCCAGTTCAGCTGACTCAGTTGTCTAACTACCCAAAATGGTATGATTTCCTATTCGTACTTTTGAGTGGCTCGAGCTGGCTCAGCCCAGCTGGAGCCAGCTCAATTGGGAATGGCTCAGCTCGGCTCGTCTTTTTTTGGTCGAGCTGTGCTTAGCTGAGCCAAGCCAAGCTGAGCCGAGCCACAGCAACACTAGTCCCATAATGCTATGATAGCTCCTTGCTTCCCCTTGCACTGTGTAACGGTTGTTTATTTATTTAGGACCATTTCAGGTATTTCCCCCCTTTTGCAGCAGACGCATTACCTCTATGAGGTGCCTCATCAGGCTCGTGTCATGCATCTCGTCAGATGCATCTCCCATTCTCCACTGCACATGCAGAAATAATTTTTGGGATTTACAGTGGGGGAATTGGTATGTCATATGTATGTCATATCAGACTCATATGCTCACTCCGATGTATTTGAGCTGTCACTATACCAGGTGTCGCCTTTGTCATTGGCTTGCCCTGTGGGTTTGCCTTTCGACCTTTGCGCCCATGGCTGCATGCTCTCCTGTCAACTCCCCCTCTTGTGGCACATTGGGCATAATTTTGATGGCCTCTCCTGTGTGCGCCAGATCTCCAGTAAAGGGGGTCAGAAGAGGTCCATTCAACGTGCATAAAATGGACGGGGGTAACATGTCAGAAGAAAAGGTTGTTCATATCTGAGTCTGCGTCCGTTGTTCCTGTCGAAGGTTCCGGGAGGTCATCTGCTCGGCAGCACAATCACTGGTCAAGTTAATACTGGGGGTCTGATACTGGGATGCCGGTCTTTCATGGTGGAGCAGGGATGTTGGGCTATTAATACTGACAGGGGTCTCGATGGGTTCCGGCTTGTCACACAAGTCACGGACAGTGCAGTGATGCCGGTCTTTCACGGCGGGCAGGGATGGGTTCCAGTCCTCATGCATGTACCAATTCGTCGAGGACAGCGGCAGTGACAGGGTTTCTGGCTTTGTATGGAGCTGTTAACTCTTCGAAAGTCGCAGCGGGACAGTGGACGATGCCCAAGCTCTTGACATCTGTACCAAGAGGTCCAAGAGTCGGTAGAATGGTTCTAGTCTTATTTTACGATCCTAGAGGCGGACTCACAGTTTCTGAGCTGCTACCGCTTAGTTGTAAGGCTGCGGGGGACAAGGGATTAGTGGATTAGTCAGCAATGCGTGCTGCATTCCACGGACCATGGCTATAGTCCCACAGTGACTCCTGGATGGCTGCCTCACAGTTTGCAATAGAGAAGAAGATGGGACTCTACACAGTAGAGGAGAGGAAAGTGGAAGTAGCTTGAATTCACAGAGAACAAGACTAGAACGAGAGATACAAGGTAAACTACAAGCTCCTTAAGTACTGTACAGTAATTCTCTTTTTCTGTGGTTTTTCTAGTATTTTCCGAGGACACATAAGTGTGAGTCTAAATATAGAACGGAAGTGTATGAGTCTGCTGGCAGGAAAATCTAAAGAGAAGCATTCTGAGACTATTTCCAGAAGGCAGAAGTGAGAATCTGAAACGATCGATGGCACGATCTGTGATCGTGACAGGTCTACATCAGTTGGGTTGCAGTCTTTAGACTGGTCTTAACCAGTCCTTTCAATAACCGGTCTACAGCTGTCTACAACCAGTCTACCACCAGTCTATAACAAGTTGCAAGTTGAAACCATTGTATTTCTTCTAAAGCTACAAGTAATTACATGTACATTGTCTAATCTATCTCAGTTGCAGTGCCATGTTGCTGCTGCACAGTTGTAGCATGCCAGCGCCGTGTCACTGTCACAGTGTGACCACGCAGCGTTGGAGTCATAGTGTGCCAGCACCGTGTTGCTGCGGCACAGTGTCGGTGTCATAGTGGCTTGGCGCCATGTCGCTGTCGTGGCATGACCATAGAGTGTCGGCATCATAGCCCGTGTTGCAGCGGCACGGCGTCAGTGTCGTAGTGGTTCGGTGCGTGTCGCCATCATAGCAAGACGGTGCCACACATCGGTGTCGTAGCGTGCCAGCACCATGTTGCTGCGGCGCAGCATCAGTGTTGTAGCGTACTGGCACCGTGTTGCCGTTGCAGTGCCAGGGTGCCGTGTCGGTGTCGAAGCATGCTGGCACTGTGTCACCGACAAAGCACCATGGCCATTGTAGTGCAACAGCGCCATCTCGCCATCATAGCGTCACAGTGTGGCGTCCTTGCACGCCAAATGGGCCTGCACATGGCAAGGTGGTGAGAACCTGTTTAAAACCTGGAGAAGAAAAAACTTAGTTAGTTAGTAAAGGATAAGGATTAAAAACTTAGCTTGTTGGAGGCAATACAACGCAGTCGACGACCTGAGCAATGCCATGGCAGTTGAGGTCATGTGTCAGCTGACACGTTGTACCAGTGTCCGGTCTGGCAATGTGTGTCCCACAAAAACCCGTGAACCTGTGACAAGGGTTTCATTGCTTACAGTAGATAGACTGGCAATAGACTGGCAGCTTTACACAACATAGTAACTTACTGCAGACTCAGCTGGGCAACGAAAAGTCCTGTCAAGGACTGGTTGCAACTGGTCTTTTGGCAGTCTTTTAATGAATTGAATTCTTGATGGACTGCAACTGGACCATGCTGGAACTACATGCAACTGCAACTGAAAGTCCAGTTGCCACCAGTTGGGTCCAGTTGGGTCCATGGTTTTTTTTCAGTCCATAGGACAGGACTTCGAAACACTATTGACACAGCGACACCGCACGTGGCTCCATTTGAGCGCCCCTGAGCCTGACTCATTTTCCTTTGTCTTCATCGCCTACTAGCCATGTCTTCTCAACCTGGTCCTTTGAACTGCAAAAGGAAAAGAGAGGAGGAGGAGGAACCAACCACCCTAAGGAATCAGATAAGGGCCTCACTGAGCACTGGTGAGTAGTGCATAGTGTGGGTAACCCATGGGTGACAAGACCTCTACCCGCACCCACACCCACCAAAAACCCATACCCAGGCTCATGGGTATGGGTTCCGGCAGCCACGGGTATGGGTACCGGCGGGTCACACAGGTATGGAAACCTGTGTGGGTTGGCACTGCGGGTTGGCACGTGACCTGTGCCGTTCGAGCGGCTCTCAATTTCTTTGCATGAAGAGAGCCTACTACCTAGTATTCATTTGTACAGTACTACATTAATACATACTATTTAAGTACATTGTCACTGCCTGCCATCATCCAATCACCACCGTCGCCATTGTCGCAGCCATTGTTGCAGTTGTCGTAGCTGTTTTCGCCGTTGTCACTGTTGTTGTGGTCACCGTCGCCGCTGTCGTTGTCACCACTGTTGTCGTCGTTGTCACCGCCATCGTTGTCACTGTTGTCACTGTTGTCGTTGCTGTTGTCATTGCTGCAGTGTTGTTGTCGAGTCGCGCAGAGTTGCAGCTCTGCTTTGCCATCACTCCAGCTGCAGATGTCAGCAAGGATGTCAGAGCCGGCCCTGTGCAGCCGCCATTGCGTTTGGGACTTGCGTCGGTATCGGCAGGGCTGGCGAAATTGTCTTGGTTGTGGTTGGCAGCAGCTTGAGCTTGATCCCTAAAGCGATTTGTTCCTAGGCTGGGTGATGCTGGTTTTGTCTGTTCACCTTACTTAGTCACCCTATCACAGTGCACTTCCCCAACATGCAGCTGCTACCAACCGCCACCGCCATCTCTAGGGCCCTGCCATCAACAACAGCAAGATAACGACAACAACAACCACGATGAAGACAACAGCGATGGCGACAACGGCGTGACACAACATGTGACACAACAACTTGGATGGCCACCAACCACCACTGCCTCTGCCTCTGCCACCACCACCGCCAGCCAACGTAGCAATGCCCTCGACAACAGCAGATGACAACAATGAAGACAACGACAATAGCGACACTGAAGATGATGTCAACGGCAAGTCATCGGCGACTCAGACAACGCACAACGTGACACGACAACTCAGACACGACAGCAGGCTCTGCAACGGGCACTGGCATTCTCATGAGGACTGGGTAGTAGTAACTACATCAGCAATCCCTGGGTTGTGCAAAAAATCCTTGTAGAGACTTGGTAGAGACTGTAGAGACTGTAGCGACTGTAGATGGTTGTAGACTTTTGTAGTAGGCTGGTAGAGACTGGGTAGTAAACCAGGGAAATCCTGGTTGACATGGTAGAGACTGTAGATGCCTGTAGACACCATAGTTGCTGGTAGTAGATGGTAGAGACTTGGTAGCATTGTAGCAAATCCTGGAATTTAAGCTACCAGATCAGCAATCCTTGGACCTCTACTATAGTTCTACAGTAGTTCTACAGTAGTGCTCATAGAGCCATAGTGACCCATAGGTGGTAGTAGCAACATTTATGTTCTATGTAGTACTACCATAGTTCTACTGTAGTACCCAGGCCTACTACTGTAGTGCTACTGTACCTAGGTTTACTACTGTAGTGCTACTGTACCCAGGCCTACTTCTGTAGCAGCTTGCTTACTAAGTTGAACCAAACTCTGCCCCAGGGCAAGTCTGACTGAACTTCGGCAAGTGGTCATTGTCATCACACAACTTGCAAATACTGTACAGAAAAATGTGTATTGCATACTACTAGCAGTGGGTTACAACAGGTAAAAAAAAACTACTAGTAGCCAGGGAATGAATGCCCTGCCGCTGCCTCCACCACTGCACCACTGCTGCTGACCTTGCTCCCCTCGTATCTTTGCTGTTGGCATCAGGCGTTGGCAGTTGTGTTGTCGGTATCATTGCCGTTGTCCTTGCTGCCGTTGTCCTTGCCGTCGGCTGTGGGATTGCATGCCACATGCACACAGCAGGTCTTGCATGTCGTGACAGTGTGGTGTTGGGGCTGGGCTTTCCTGCAGTGGAGTGGTGGTGGTGGACTTGCGTGTAGCGAAGATTCGAGGCAACAGCGGCAACGTGGCTCTGTGACATCAGTGAGAAACAATATGAAATGAATAAAGAAAGAACTCATCTTGGTGGACTGGGCAGAAGACCAGCTTGTTGCTAGCCACATGTTCACGCTCATCATCGGCTCGGTCGTCTTCGCTGTTGTGGTCATCTTCACCTTGCATTGTCGCAGTTGTGGTAGCGGTCGCGGTCATCAATTGGTGGTTGTTCTGTCATCCTTGTCGGCGCATGGTTGTTGTAACTGGCCATCGTCTTCATTGTGGTTGTCTTTGCTGCGTCGTTGTCGTCGCCGCCTTGCCATTGCCATCACTTGAATGCCATGTTGGAGTGGCATTGTGGTGGGACTTGTTTGCTGCAATGGCACAGTGTCGCGCGGCTAAGCTTTTGTATGGCAGGTGGCGCGGTGATGGGTCTTGCACAGACGAGGCTGCAGTGGTGGACTTCTGTAGTACCATTCACCACCCATATGCTTGGTGGCATGCAAGTACTGCTTCCCTCACAGGCCCCACCAAAACTCAGATGAGTTTTTTCTCTTCTTTTCTCTGTTTCATCTTGAAGACTCAAACCCATTGCAGGACCATGGTGCATTCCTCGGTCCCCTCCCCCATGCACAGGCCACCCACCCCTGCTCCCTGCTTAGTGTTTGAAAGTCCGGTTGGGTCCAGTTTTTTGACCATATTTGGTCCAACTGCAACTGCAACCAGTTGCCAAAAAATGAAATTTGTTGCAACCTCAACTGCAACTGCAAAAAACTGCAAAAAACCAGTTGCTACCAGTTGCAACCAGTTGCAACTGAATGTTATTTAATCTATTTAAGACTGGTCTAAACTGGGTCAAAACCACTTATAACTAGTGTTTATCAGTACCTATAATAATTTTCCAAGTGCAACTGCCTTATAATGAAAAAATAATTAAGTAAAACAGCCAAAAATAACAGAAGTTATGAGTAAAATGATCTCTTTGCGAGTTGCTACTTGGCTCTCGTTAAGACCAAGTTCCGTGTGCGCTTGAGGGGAACCAGTGAGGGAGGAACGAATGAACGGCACGCGACACGGAACACTGAGAAGGTTGGGAGGAGTGGGGACTGTCCATTTAAAAAGCGTAGACGACTGGTATATAAACATGGGGGAAACACTATTATCGAATGGCAAGCTTGAAAGAGTGAGGACAGGAGCATGGAGGACAGGCGAAAGCGCAAAGCGCTCACGATCGAAAATGAGTTCCTGTGGCCAAGGCGAGGTCGCGACACCCAATCTGTTAGGAATCAATGATGCGGCGAGTGAGACTCGGACCCCTTTGTTTAGGAAGAGATGGCATGGCATTGCTTACCCTGCAGGAGGCATTTTGTGCCATGGGGCGCTGCTTCAACGCACCGGGGGCATGGCGTAGCGAATGAAGGCTGTGTGGGCACCTGGGTCGTCTTGGATGTACGGGGCAATAATAACCACGTGCTTTCTTAGGTAAAGTAAAAAGGAATCCCCAGCCCAGCGGCCTTTGGCTTTCATCGCGTCGAAGGGGATGCCCCGAAGGAGGTATTCGAGGGTGGAGCCGATTCAGATGCCGTGCCCCTGCAACGGCTCGAGACTGGCGGCGCAAGCGGCCTTCCCAACCCTCTCCAGGAACTTGGACTTGGTGAGAGGACGACGTGCGTTTTTGACCCGATACGCGAATAGGTGTGAAGCCTCTGAAGGCTGGTTTACGCGTAGGTGGTTCTGAAGGGCGGCTGTGGGGTCGGTCTCGCCGGCCTGCGTCGCCCAGTAAATGTCCTCCCCATCCCTGCTGGCGGCCTTTGTCGAGGGAAGGTGTAGCACGGTGACCTTATTGCTGCCGCGGTCCTGGTCGTATGATAGATTTTGGGTGGTGATGTGTGCGCTGGGGCGAAAGCTCTCCAGGGTACACACGGTGAACTCACCTAACCTTGCCAAGGCGTAAAAGCAGGTGGCTAGGCATGCGAAGACCGCTGCGTCAAGGGGGTCATCCAAGGTCAAGTTTTGCTTGATCGCCGCTATGAAGTTTGGTGTGTAGGGCTTGCGCGCTTTCCTCGTCGAGGAGTTGGGCGTGAGCTTGCTGGCGGCGCGTAGCATGGTCTCCATCTCGTTCTTCTCGAGCGCCCACGGGATGCTGTGTAGGACGTGCCAGGCCCGCACGCGATTTAGGTAGTTGGAAATGGTCCTGCCGGAATACGCCGCCGCCATGTGCGCCACGAAAGCGGAGAGCAGGGGCTGCGCTGCTGGGGCCCTTTCGTGCTCGGAGAGTCTCTTGTCGTTGCAGAAACAATGCCACATTAAGAGTCCAGAGCCGTACACGGTGTGTGTGTCCTCCTCCCACGCGTGCACCATGATGTCCTTGATACATTCTCGTTCGGCCGCGTTGAGAATCGGAGAGCCCGAGGAAGAACTTTGGGCATCGATGGGGGTCCAGAGCCTTAGGCGGTCCCTGGTGAGGCAGTGTGGGCAGCGGGGGGATGCAAGGGGAGTGAGGGATTTTGGGTAGGGGACGGGTCTCGCATGAGATGGGGATCCGGCAGGTGGAATTGCCAGGTGCCGTTGCCTCGTGTCGAGGGGTTTCCACCGTTTGAGGTCGCCGGCGCTGGCGTCGGGTTGAGAGAGTTTGAGGCCGTGCTTGCGAGTCAAATGGCTTAGGACAGCTTTCCTCGTCAGGTCAAGCGAGTCAGACGTCGACGAGGAAGGGCCTGACCTCCTCGGGGATGTTGATGTACCTGAGAAGGAGCTGCGTGGGGGGTATCGGCCTCTTGAAGGGGCGTCAGCTGGATTTTGTGCGCTCGGGACGTATCTCGTGTGAATGACTGTATTGTGAGCCTCTGTAAACTCGAGGACACGATGGAAGACGCGGTTTGTCGGTTTGTTTGCGCTGGATCTCTTCCACCAGCCTTCGACGACGCCGCAATTGTCTCCGAATACCTTAAGGTGCTTGCCCGAGTTTGAAAGTGTGCATAGGCCGACGATGAGAAGCTCAAAGCCGATCGCCTCGGCCCACTGGATGTCTCACCCTTGAGATTTCCGGCCTGGGACGAGGCGCCAGGCTCTCCATTTTGAGCCGATTGTAATCGCAACTCCAAAACCGGAGCTCGCATCTGAGAAGGCGCTGTAGTCGATAAGGGGTACGGGGCCTGGGATGGGCCTGGAGATGACGGGGCGACGGAGTTGTAGCGTCCACCATTCAAGGTCGCTCTGATTGTCCCGGGGTGGGGTGCGCGGTAAGAAAGGACTGTTATTGCATGAGGCCAGCATGGCCTCCATGTTGGTAAGGTATGCGCGCCCAGATAGGATGACCAACGACGCGTGGTGTAATTTACCGTACAGCCTCTGGGTCTCCAGGAGGTTGTGTGTGCGCTTTTCTTCCCATTCCTCGATAGCTGCGAGGTATTTGACGCGCTTCTTCTCAAGCAGGGAGACGGTGCCGTCGAGTAGGTTCCAGAGCAGCCCGAGGTAGGGGACCTCCGAGGCGAAGGGGACGGTTTTGGAGGTCTCCCATTGGATGCTGAGGCGAGCCGACAGCGCTTCGATATTGACGTCTGCATATGTGAATTTTTCGTCCTGCTTGGGGCGGGGGGAAGCGTTTGCCCAGTCCTGGAGGGTGGCAGCGCAATCCTCATCGAACTCTTCCGGCAAATTGTCCGGTAGGTTTTTTCCCCAGTACCATAAGCAGCTGCCGTCCTGTACGTGGCCCCCGTGAGCGTGGATTTCCGCGTGCCATTTGGTGCGGCGTGCGTTGTATTCGTGCAGAAGGGTGCGTGGCAGCCTGAAAAAGATGTGGTCATCGACCCATTTGACAAAGGGCCAATTCCATTGCCCCGGAAAACGTCAGCGCCGGCATCTGCGACGCTTCCGTACATGCTGCCGGCTGAGGAGAGTCCGAAGTTGTTGCATGTGTTGACCGTGAACTGGTCTTCCGCCTGTAAGCGGACGATGAGGCTGGGCCACTGAGATGGGGCGGTGGGAATGGTGCGGTACGCTTCGGCCACTTCTCGCACCGAGGCCTGAGAGCCGGGGGGGAGGCGGGAGATGAGGAGGGCAACGGTCGCGAAGGTGCCCCAGGTTCATGGGAAATCATCGCTTTCGACATGGGAGTTGATGGAGGCCGTCCCGGGCAGTGGGTTATGCGGGTGCGAGAAATCGTGCACCGCTCTGAACTTGCCCGGCTTGGCCGTTTTGGGGACGAGGGATAGGGGAAAGGATTGGAAAGGGCTGATGGTAGCCTCCAATTGGACGCGCGTGAAGGGTCCGAGGTAGCGGCCGGGTCGCGAACTTGTGCTCGGTGATGAGGTTATATACAGGTAATAGGCTTTTAACGGAGGGATGATTAGGCGGGGCGTAAGTGTGCAGGATTCGCGGGATTCCGAGGCTGAAACCGTTCGCGAAGCCTTGGGTGAGCATTGGGTACTTGGCCAGAAGGCCAAGCCGCACGAGCTTGGAGGCCCAGCTTTCCTGCTTGTACGGCGATACGGGGTTAAGCTCTCTCTGCTCGAGGGCAAGCCTGGGCTCTGTGCTCGGACTTCCCGCAGCTGGAACATCTGTGACGCTCGGGATGGCTCCCGGAGGTGCACCCTCGCGAGACCTGCCAGTCGAAACAGAGGGGGAGGCCGTCTGCTGCGACCAGTCTCCCCTGTTCGTTTTTTCTGGGCGCCTTTCCTGAGCCGTCCCAGAGCTTTTGGGCCTTGCACTTGGCGAAGACGTGCTCGTGGCGTCCGAGGCAGATTGCACAGACCTCACCATGAGGGGCTGCGCCGGACTGAAAAAACTCTGAGTCGTCCTGCCGGGAACGGCGGGGGGTATCCTGAGCGTGCTTCTCTGGGCGGTTGGGCGGCGAGCCCCGGCGATAGCATGGAGAACGTGATCGCGCCCGCTTCCTCAAGGACCCGTGACGATGGGGGGAAGAGGAAGATCGGCGGCCACGGTCATGGTGGTGCCTGGAAGGTGTGCGTGCGGCCAGGGGTTCTGGATCGCCTTGGGCCTTATCGATCTGGATTGGCGGCAACGCATGGAAGGGACAGGAAGGCGTGAGGCAAGGCAAATGGCAAATGGCAAGTGGAGAATGGAAGGCAGAAGATGGCAAATGGCAAATGGTGAGAGGCAAGTGGCAGGTGGCAAATGGCGAGGGGGAGCATGGTGTGCGGCAGGAGGCAAGAGCAGCAAAGGCGGAGGCAGATGTTACGAGAAGGTGGAGGGGAGGCATTGAGAGGAGATCAAGGGGCGGTCGGAGATGAGGAAACGAGCGGGAGGAAAAGGAATAGAACGTTAGCGCGTGTGGAGTCTAAAGAGAGGGGGGCTCGTTCGCACCTTATCGATCCTCCTTTCTTGGATTCTGGTATTCAAATCGTCAGAGATCGTGCGAAGGAGGCCTTCGCTGATTACTTCGATGTTGAAGCCTTCGTTGCACCTAAAGGCGTCAAACCACTCTCGCCTGACCCGGCTCTGGTACAGCAGGAGGGCTTGTCTGCTGTTTGTCTGGACGCGAATTGGATGCACGTCTAAGATAATGAAGAAGGCTGCCAGGGCTTCCGCGTTCTCGGCGGGCCAGACCCCGGATTTGGCTATGAAGTGCAGCATGGAGTTCTTAGCTTCCATCAGCTCTAGCCAGGTCAAGTCCTCGTCGTTCCTAATGCCCCTGGAGGGTGGCATGTTGGCTAGTGGGCGCATGGCGATGGTGTTCCCAAGTTGCGCGAACGCGAAGGCGTCTTGGTTGGTCGACTTGGAGGAATCGGCCGCGGCGTCCCTGCACCCTTTGAGGGTGAAGTAGTCGAGCTCGACCCATTCTAAGTTGTTGATCTTGTTTATGGCGTACTGGGCTGGTCTCGGTTCAATCCAGTCACCGAGGCAGCGCCGAGGGTTGAAAGAGTTCATTTTTGGCTTTTTCTTCTCTGCCTCTTTGCGTTGCACTTCGGCCTCTTTTTCGTGCTGTGTGAGTTGCTCAGCTTCCGCCTCCTGGGCAACTCTCTCCAGTTCGTTTTGTATTATCCTGTCTTGTTCGAGCTGCGCCTCCCAGGCGACTATTTTGTTGGCATTGTCTCGTGCCCAAGCCTCTTTCATCTGCTGAGCGGCTTCTTCCGCAGTAAGCGGGGGTAACCCTTGATGGGTCTCTATTATAGACTGTCTCAAGAAGGCCCACTCATCGCCTTCGAAACCCAGGCACACTGCCTGATTGGGGTCTGAATTGATACGTGGCATGCTCTTAGGAAAGGTGCTTTGTAAATTGATTCTTTGAGGTGTGTATCTGACAGGAGGGTTCTACGAAATAAAAGAATTCCGGTTTTTCAGACCGGTTGAAAAGGGCGGAGAGGTGACGGCACGAAAGAGGAAAATGAGCATGTGCCACCCCGTCCGCTCGTGCAAAGACTACACTCTAAGGCACCGCTCGTTTCTTACTCCGCCTTAGACTGGCCAATTTTGATCATAACTTGCTCAGTTTTTGGCTGATTTGGGTGATCTTAGGCTCGTTTTGATCAGAAATTCAGCTCAATCACTTGCTGACTAAGCAATTGGTTGCAACTGGTTGCAACCAGTTGGAGGTCAGCACCATTTTGGGCAACTGCAACTGATACATGCTATGATTAGGTACAACTGCAACCAAAAGTCTGGTTGTTTCCAGTTGCAGTTGCAGTTGAGTTGCAGTCTTTTTCAGTTCCTGCAACTGGACTTTCAAAGACTAGCCAGTGTAGCTGCAGGTACTATAGACTTGACTTAATGTTACATCTCGGCAGGGATGTTCACCCGACTTGGGTTCAGTCTGATGCAGGGACACTTCACTAAGGGTCATGGGGTCTGGTCTGTCCTTCAAGGGAAGTTCCAAAGAGGAACTTCAGTGAGAATGTATGAGTGAAACCTCTCAAGCCATGCTGGGACTTATAGAGAGAATTCCTTAAGTGGATAGGAGAGGGTTCTGGTGAGATATGGAGTAAACCAACAGTTCAGATTGCTCTGGGTACTGAAGGATACAAGAAGTCAAGTCTGGGGCTACTAGCAGCCAACAAGCCAGACTTATATAGTACTACAGGAGACGTCCGAGTCATAGTGCTGTAGCACAGGTCTAAGAGTCATAGGGACTTGATATAGTAATAGAGTACTGCTCACAAGTCATAGTGATGCAGTATGAGTCAATCTATAGGGTTCCCAAGCCCTGGGTCTAGGGTACTAAGAGTCATAGTGACTCTGCTATATGTCATCAGAAAAAGGTCACAAGACCTATGAGTCACGAGACACCACATCACAAGACAATGTTCAAAAAGAGAAAATAAAGAGACCCATATGTAAGGTCATGACAACTGATCAGTGAATGCAACAATGCCCTCTACGAACAGTAGCCTATCTTCTTTGCTGTAGTCTGGTCGAAAATCTAAGCTCTGGTTCACATTCTCTCTACTTATGTAGGGAGAGGCTCGGCGGCTCTCCTATCAAGTACTCGTACCATTACCTCATTACCCCGCCAGATGCACTGCTCCCTTACATTGTGGTCCACCATGGCGCTGAGCCTACCCACATCCTCCAGTTCCATGTCTCCCACCTGCAGTATGCATACTATCCTCCAGATGTGAGTGATAAGTTTCGTTCTTGGTCACTACACTGATTCCTCTGCAGAGATGCCTCTTTGATGCCTGCACCCAAACCAACAACCCAGATGCGACTCTCATCAAAATCGCACCATCCACATCTGACTCGGAGGTAGCCAACAAAAAGAGGAAGCAGTGTGCGTCTGCTTAGATACCAAAAAAAACTGTATTTTTTTACACCAAATCATTGTCATCATCAAACAATTCACCATTTGAGAAGTGTGCAAGGTTGATGAACACGTGATGCATTAAAGAGAATTTTCCAGTCACCAAAATTCTCCCATCCTCACTGACATGCATCTCCAGGAACATCGATACAACAGACAGTATTGCCGTGACTGGGATGACCATGAGCCCATGCAACGCTGACCTGGGCTCACTCAAGTAGACTGTCCCACTCAAATCTGAAAGCACCTTAGTGTCCGGTAACGAGAATAACAACACCATAGCAAGGGGATACTGAGCTTCCCTGAAGCGAATATAGAAGTAGAATTCAATGTTCCTGATGTCTGTGCCTACTTCTCGTTTGATCTTCAGTGAGCATGTCAATGTAAGAAGTTCCCTAAGTTAGTAAATAAACCCACCTCAACACAAGATGTCTGACGAAGTTTCATTGTGATGTTTGACTCAAGCCACATTGATCACGCCATTTGTCCATTGGGGAGACGCAGTTTCACCCACCGACAGACAGTGTTTGGCCACAAGTCTACATTCAGCCAGCCCTGTTCCCTCCAATATATCTTGAAAGTTGTGTGCTCATCTTCTGTCAGTGGCAAAGGGAGTTCTTTGCAACATGGTAGGAAAATGTATCCACACCCAAATTCATGGGTGCAGACTGAGTGAGACAATCTCTTGACACTACCAACTTTGAATCTGATCTGAGGAAACCGAGCACATAAAGAGCTGACTTGTGCTCATATGACAGCTTGCTGGGTGAGATTTGCGAACAAATCACAATCCTGGTGGATTTCTTGACCAAGATTCCCAATTGCAGTCTCCAGCGTCCACTGGGCATAGCACGCCAGTGGCCCGATTTAGAAAGTTTCTGGCCCCATGTGAGTTAGCAGGTGTATACTGTGTCACACAAAATGCAAGCGCAATTCCATTCACTGATAATAGAGGTCTTTGAACTCGCGTTGTATGGAGCCAAGTCCGTGTGAGTTCATAGGCGGAGGGGATTCCATGCAGGGGTTACAGATGGAGAGGAGAGCGACCGAGTCCAAAGTCTTCACAATGGCGACAGCCGGTGCAAATGCAAATGGATGAGGGCGAGAGCGGGAGGAAATACAAGACAAGACAAGACTTGCGAACTTGATCCTTTGAGTGCCCACAGTAGGGCCTCACTTCCGAGATCAGCATGCAGAGGTTAAAGGGGGAAATCAATGGCGACTGGGCACTGTCTATTCAGCAAGGACACAGGTGGTTTAAATACAGAAGAGACCAGTAGGGATAAGAGGTGGCATAGGAAGGGCAAATGATGAAACACGGAGACAATCAAGTCCAAGACAAGAATGTAAGGTACAGGTGGCGAGCAAGATGAGACAAAGGTGTATGGGTGTGGAAACAAGAAACCATGTAGGTGAAAGGAAGCAAGAATAACAGTTAAAGAGGGCCAGGACACTATGACACACGACAAAAACCCTCCGACAACAGCATGATGACCAGCGCAATCTCCAATGGTGTCTTGCTGGTGGCTCTGAGTGGGTGAGCTGTGGTCTTGACATCTTGAAAGAGATAGGTGATATGGGTGATACAACGAAGACAGGGTGATGAGGGACAAAGGCTGCACAAGGCACAGGAATGCGTAGCCTGTGTATGAGGGCACTTGTGAGGGGTTGGCGTCGACGGTGGTCCATGGCGAGGGTGAGCAATGGCGAGGAAATAATGAGCGGGAGAGAGAGAGAATGTGTGTGTGTGTGTGTGTGTGTGTGTGTGTGTGTGTGTGTGTGTATGAGGCAGATGGAGAGAGGGAAGGGAAAGTGTAGAGATCGATTGTGAGGTGCGAGGCTGTGAGAACGCTGTGAGAACGCTGTGAGAAGTCGAGTCCAAAATGGTAGCTGAGCCATGCAACACCAGACTGAGATTGAAACGACTGAATACATGCGATTTTGGGGCCAGCGCCTGAGCTATCCTTACAGCGTGCGAACTCCACAAGAAGTTCATGGCCTTGAAGAAGATCCTGATAAGCATGGAGTGGCATTGCAGAATCCAAACTCCAGCAACCAGTTTACAGAAATTGTGCCAATATTTGCAGGGCAAAATGTGTCGGAATAGTGTAGGACCCAGTCCATAGAGACACTGCTGGAACTCCCAGGCCTTGTATTCAATTTCTTAGCAGGGTCCCGGGTGCCCTTCCAAAGAAGGATGGTATGAATGGAACTGCCAGTGCTCTGACTATGGTTTTGCTGTGCTCATTCCAAAGTGCGTTCTTTCAATAGAACACGGCCCAGTCCCACATGGGCCTGTCGTTGGGTTCATAAAACATTGATCTTACCAGTAAACAGTTTCAAGAATAGGTCTGGGTTGTTTAAAACTGTCAGATGCATGATGTCCATCGTGAATACATTTGGCACAGGGAGAGGTTGATGGGGAAGACCACTGAATAGGGTCTGTTTACAAAGCCCCACAGCAAGGTGTTGAGCTTGGTACTTGGTCTGGGTGTTGGCAGAAAGTAATTGGCCAAGGTTCTGTTGGTACTTCCAATCGAGATTA